>JANIJH010000004.1:59769093-59779760 GCA_024520975.1 Erythroxylum areolatum | reverse complement strand
GATATATACAACCCACTTGCAGACGAAAACCTCCCATGCAGAAGTAGAAGTCTACGTAAAGACTTAAACCTAGCGTCCTTCCCATATATAAGGTATGATTTTATCACGAGAAGAGGTACGTACTTATAACCCTAGTTTTTCCGGCTCACAACGATCCTACCTTCACCAAAAGACTAACTTGAGCGTCGGAGGGGCCTATCGAGAAACAACTCCCGACGTGCCTTCCTTGCTTTGCAGGAACCTTCAAGCCGGAGTTAACCAACCTCATGGATCCAAACGGCAACGTTCAGCCTCGCCAGAATCAGGCTGAACTATCGCTAATTTTCGACGAAAAATTTTTTGTTGCTAAATTTCCGTCGCTAATCTACATTTTTCTTGCAGTGCTAACTCATAAGTCAGATCTATTGAAAGCAACTAAATTTAGGCCTATAAGCCAAAATTTGCCATCCGTATTACTGATTCGTAACAGGTAAGGGTTTTAAATTTCTAATAATTTGTTTATCATGAAAGGTCAAAATTATCAAATAACAAAAATTTGTAATAAAAGATACAAATGACTAAACTAACAAATTATCATATTTAGTAAAAACGTCAACATGAGATTGCTAATGAAAGCAATAATTCTTTCATGGCCTGATCTCATATTAAAAGAAAATTTAAACATTTGAATTGATACAAACAAATATAATTAGGAATGATAATTAGGAATGATAATAGACTAAGTAGGCTACTAGACTCGAGCTCGACCCTTGTTGATGTTGACTCAGGGCCTGACATGAGGCCTGATCGAGTCCGAACTTGATCAAGTCAAAGGCAACAAGAGCCCGAGCTAGACCCGATTAGTCCAATTTTTCCAATTTAAAATGCCATAACAAAACGACTCATTTTGCATATAAAGGTCAGGTTTTGGATTGGGTCGAATCTAGACAGCCTGAGTTCAGGTTCGATCAACCTAATCCTGACCTGTTGACATTAGCCCGAACCATGCTCATTTGCCATTCCTAATTATGTAATGCACAAACTTATTTCGTTTATTTAAATCACCTTATCTTGTTTATTAGGTAGCTAAACATACAAATTATTACTAATTAAAATAACGAAATTCAATGTTAGAATTCCTTTAAAATAATAAATATACATAAAAATATTTAATAATTTTGAAGAAATGTTTAACAATAAAGTTTTAGAAAACAAATTGGAAGTAAAACCGAAAAGGTAAGAGATTTAAGGTTTAAAATATTTAACCATTATTAGACTGTTATAAATTCGATTAAAGATAAAATAACATTAAAGAATTTAAATATGATTGAAAGAATTGTAATTACAATTTGAAGTTAAACGGAAAAATATTAAATAAAAATTAATTTATTAATTATAATTTATAAAAATTTATAAATTTATAAAAGTAAATATTAATTAATGAATTGATTAAATTTTAAAAATAAAAGTTATTAAATAAATTAAAAAATTTAAAAACTGATTGAACCAATTAAAATTTTTAATTATTGTTTAAGAATAAAAAATATTGAAAATTCTTTTTCAACTAATCATAACTACCAACGACATTCGGAGTTGGCCAAGATCATTCACGTTCGTGTGTTCTCGGTCAGATCATCGGCATGGTCAAGGGACGAGCGCTGCTGCTTCACACGAACTGTCGCAGTCTCAATTACGTCTGATCCAACCCCTAACGGACAAACGTGTACCCACGTGTCGCGGATTCCCTGGTTCCTTTTGTTACCCCAAAAGGCTTTCTTTTTCATTTCAGGACGCTGCAAGTGTATGCAAATCTCCCCCCATCCATGGCTCATCCCCCACTCAAGGCCGTTACTCTCACGCATGTCCGGTACCAGAAAGGAGACCAACTGGGCCACTTCTTAGCTTGGGTGTCTCTAGTCCCGGTCTTCATAAGCTTAGGTGGATTTGCCTCGCACTTATTGTTCCGGCGAGAACTCCAAGGTCTGTTCTTCGCCGTTGGCCTTCTCATTTCGCAGTTCATCAACGAGCTGATCAAGACGTCCGTCCAACAAGCGCGACCCGCCACATGTGCTCTCCTCGAGATGTGTGATTCACACGGTTGGCCGTCGAGCCACTCGCAGTATATGTTCTTCTTCGCCACGTATTTCACGCTCTTAACGAGTAAAGGTTTGAGGTTCAGAGAGATATTAAGCAGATGGGTCGCGACGTCTGTGATTTGGTCGTTAGCAGTGTTGACCCTGTTCTCCCGCGTGTATTTGGGGTATCACACTGAGATTCAGGTGTACTCAGGGGCTGCTTTGGGACTTGTGCTTGGGGCGTTGTGGTTTTGGGTGGTGAATTTTGTGATCTTCGACTATTTTCCTGCGATTGAGGAGAGTAGGTTTGGGAGGATGTTTTACCTCAAGGATACTTCACATATAGAGAACGTGTTTAAGTTCGAGTATGACAATGCCAGAGCTGCTAGAGAGAAGGAGGCTTCCAAGTCCGATTGATTTGCTACAGCTTTCCTTTCTTGGTATGTTTAATTTGGTCTTTCTTTGCTTTCTCTTTTCTTTTTCAGCTATTGATGTGCGAATATTGGGTTGGTTTTTAAAGCTGAATTATTGATCAGATTAAAGAATTAGCCTCTATGGGTTCTATGATTAGTTGGTGCAGAATCTATAGTTGGCTTTTATATTTTACACTAGCGCGTGTTAATTTTGATGATAATGTTGTACCGATGAATCTTAAGATCCATGCACTGTTTGATGTGAGTTCTGGAAATGCATGCTCTGAATGTCTTCATCGCCTATATTCTTTAAAATTAGCAGTCATGTTTGTGGTAATTTTATTTGGAACTAAGCAAGTTGGGAGTTTCTTTTTGTCTTATTCTCCTATTGTCCTTTAAAGCAAGTTCTAAATTTTGTTATAAATCCTTAAAACTTATACCAATTGGAAAAGTTGACAATTGTAGATTCTCCTACCTATAGATACGGACTCCAGCAAATCTGATAACATAACATCTTTGTGATACGGAAACATTTAGGATATATGTGTCAAGTTTCACATGTCAATCTGAGATTTTGCTTTGTCAGACTCTGTAAAGGAATGTGCAAAAGACCACTCATCAGCTAATAAATCACAAAGCCCATCACACAAATGATCAGCCCACAAAGTTAAAAACCTATCAGCAGAGCAATGATAAACATTGTAGAAGGGACATCCGTTACAATCTTTGTACACTCTTTCTGTTGTAACAAAAAGATTATTCCAGCTGTATTATTGTTACAGAAGTGTATATAAAAACACTCACTCTACAGTGTATGGTGAGTGTGAAAATAATACAAACGTTTTTCATAAATTTTTTGCAAGTCTTACATGGTATCAGAGCTCTAATAGACTAACGTCTATGGCTGCCATATCTTCCTCTCCTTCTTCTTCCACTGCTACTGCTGATTCATCATCTTATCAGCTTCTCAATTTTCCTTCTCTTGCTAAATCTCTAAACTTTACCATTACCAAGCTTACTCGATCAAACTATATCACTTGGAGAGCCCAGGTTCTTGCTGCGATTCGTGCCTTGGAGGTGGAAAAATTCATTCCTCCTTCCTCTGTGATCCCTATTGCTTTTATTCCTTCAAATGACAATTCTCCTCAGCCCAACCCTGAGTTTCGCTTATGGCATAGATCTGACCAACTACTTCTCTGCTGGTTGCTATCTACTGTTGATGATGACATTGTTAGTCTTGTTACTCAATCTCAATCTTCTGTTGATGTTTGGGTTACTCTTGAGAAGCTCTTTGCCCAAACCAGTATGGTTAAAGTCCTGCACTTAAAACAACAACTATCATCTATCAAAAGGGATCTGACACTATTAGTGTATATATGCACAATATAAAAATTATTGGAGATTCTCTCCTTTTGGCTGATCACCCAGTCTCTGAAACTGAGTTAATTCTCAATGCTCTTGCTGGTTTAGGACAGGATTATGATCCTATTGTGTGTCTATTATCAAACACTATGGCATTTTCATCTTTACAAGATGTTCAACGCTCTCTTCTTATGCATGAAGTCTTTTGTGAGTAACACTACTGATTAGAAATAACTTTACCGATTTCACGTATGGCAATGAATGTTGGGTAATGAAGGCATATGAGCTCAAAGATGAAGACGAGAAGAATAAGAATGTTGATATTGGCTTGTGGAATCACAAGAAGAGTTCATAAATAATGGACTATGCCTGTTAATATGATATTTCACTCCTAGTGTTGGTAAGGTTAGGGCAGATTGTTTAAGATGGTTGATTTGTGTCCCATAGAGGCCAATGGTTACATTGGTGAGGAAATGATAAAAAAGAAAATTTCCAATTAGAAGGAGACAGGAGGAGAAGGAAGGTACAAAATGAAGTGAAAGCATACTTAATAAAAGGATTTTTTTTCTGAAATTTGGCTCATGTTGTCAATCTCAAGTAGTTTATTAATAGTCAATGAGTTCATTTCTTCATCTCAAGGCCTTCTTTCCCCTTGGCAGACTATCTGGCATATCTAGTGATATCTTTATCAGGTTAACCCAGACTCAACTTATGTGTACTTATAGGTAACAATTTGAAAGTTTGAGTAAAACATTAGTAAGGATTTATTGTTACTCCCTTACCAGCAAATTGGTTGCAAGCATCCACAGTCTCCATAAGCCCAGTTAGTTGAAAGCTATCTAAAGGATATTTTGATCTTTGTTTGCAAAAAGCTTAGAAGCTGAAGAAGCAATTAGTACTCTACTATGATGCCAGATCCTTATTGGTTTGTGCTACGTCCAGATAGGTCAAATACATTAAGAAGGTTGGGAACAATTAGGGAAAAAGCTTATTGAGTTCACTTGGAAACAGAACTCTTTTTATATTTAAGGGAGGTTTGCCTAGTGATATTGTGATATCAGGTTGGCGGGTTACTTGACAGGGACCTTTTTGATGATTGTACTCCAATGGCTAGTAGATCAGAGTTAATAGATGGACTGAGTAGTTCTTCTTAGTTAACGTCAAAAAAGATGTGATTAGAAAGAGTTCCTGAATTGAAGTGGAGAGGTAGGGAGTACCACGTTTGACATTGATAGTACTTTGAACGTGGATTTGGAACTGTATCAAACATTGACAGAACCATGTTTCTGTAATATGTCAGAGGGTATGTTGAGATAGAAATCAGTCTTTGGTTTATAGATGAAAATGTTTGATGCTAAAGTTGCGTATTTTATCTCTGATTTTTCATATATCGTAAGTGGTCCTTTTCTTTTCATAGTAAATACTCTAATGTTGCAAGTGAATTGTCACTGAGCAAAGTTCTCTTGCAGTTTATACTTTCTAACCATTGAAATGTTTTGTTTTGCTTCCTAATCAACGCACAGGATTACAGCTGTTTCGGATTTGAGCTTCTTGCGAGTTACATGATTATGCAAGTTCATTTCTTTTGTGTCATCTTGTCAGAGAGATCACGTAAAGTCAGCTGGAGCCTCAACAGTTTAATGTGTAGGTTGCCTGAATTAGCTATGCAGAATTTAGAAACGTGATATTTATAATTCATTTCAGATTTACACAAATTATTCAGTCTTTTTCTACCAAGATCTTGCTTCAGAGTAATCATAACATGGTACTCACGTTTTTTGTATGGTGTAATGTACACACAGAACTTGGTTTACACTTTAGATTGATGTTGTTATCCGATGTACGGGCTTGGAAAAGCGAACAAACTTTTATTTCCCATAATGCTCTTCTCTTGACTAAATGCCTTCATAATCTGTCCTCTTGAGTTGAATGCAATACGGTTGTTAACTGAAGAAAATGTTAAATTTGTTACCAGATATCTGTTGAAGGACTATATAGTCAAATTGAGAATCTTAGAAAAAATCAGAATAGATTCGTAGTATCTGAACATGCTATGACCCCTTTTCCGGGATTTCTTTAATCAAATGAAGATAGATGAAATATATAAGAAACGCAATCGGTTGATTGTTCTTGAAAAAGAGAAAATCATCAATTCATCATATTTGCAGTTTCTAAAAAAAGAGAAAATAAAATAAAATATTTCTTTACTATATCAGGATATGCTATTTGTTAACGGAGAAGAAGACTCGAGAGATGAAAGAGAAAAGAGTAAAGGTTACAGACAAAACAAGGACAATACAACATTTACATAAAAAAAATAACGCATATGTCAACAAGGGTAGAAGAGATTTTTAATAATTAGCTAACTGTAACTAGTACAGGTTGTTATAATAGAATATGTCCTTTTGATAAAGTGTATGGATAAGATCAATTCACCAATTATATATATACGAGGACAAGCAAATAAGACAATAGAGAGTTAACATTCAAAATTCGTATCATACATTTTCTCTTACATGGTACAAAGCTTCATCATTAACAAACAAAAAAAATGGAAGAGCACTTTGGGTCATCTGCCATAATCCAAAGTAATACATTATACTATCTCGACTTTTCAACTATAGCAAAAACCTTGAACTTTAATCTGCCTATCAAACTTGACAGACAAATTTTATCAATTAGAGAGCCCAAATCCTTGCAACAATAAGAGCTCTTGAACTTGAAAACTTTATCAACTCAGCGCTTCCTTCTCATATCATCACTACAGACACAAATCAAGTCGTTGAAAATACAGACTACAAACCATGGAGAAGAATAGATCAACTACCGTTATGTTGGTTGTTTCCAACAATCAGAGAAGAAGTAATATGACAGGTGAGCCAATCAAACTCATCCTACCAAGTTTGGCAAATGTTGGAGAATCTCAATGCTCAAATATCTATGGTTAGAGTTCTTCAACTAAAGCATCAACTTTCAACCATCAGAAAAGGCTCACATACTATATCAGAATACATGCAGAAAGTCAAAACCATTGGAGACTCACTTCAAGTAGCTGGACATGCAATCAGTGAGTATGAATTAATATTGAGTGCCTTAAAGGGTCTTGGTCATGAACATGATCCCGTTGTGATTTACTTAACACATTTTATGAAAGCTTCAACATTACAAGAAGTACAATACTCTCTCATGATGCATGAAACAAGAATAGAGCAGTTAAACATAGTCAATCAAATAGAAATCTCATCACCAACTGCTAACTATGCAAACTTCAACTATTAGGGAAGAAGTGGATTTAGAGGAAGAGGAAACCGTGGTAGAGGAGGTAGATGGAATGGAAACAAGATATTCTATCAGCCATGTCATAAACCAGGCCATAGGGGTTTAAAATGTCACAAAAGATTTGATGTCTCGTGGCAAGGGAATACAATGCAGTGGAGACAAAATACAGTCACGCAAAATCCATAGAATGATGCACAAAGCTATCCTCAATCCTACTTGGCTTAAAATCAGTCTAAAAATTCCTCAGCTAAAGCAATCAACAATAATACATAGGTCATAGATAGTGGGGCTACAAATCATGTCACAGTAGATTTCAACAACTTGTTAATAAGTTCAGAATATGGTGGAAAGGACCACCTCACAGTTGGAAATGGTAACTCTCTTCCTATTGCTAACATGGGCTCATCTCATATACATTTTTCAAACAATATACACACATCCCTTGCACTAAGATAGATCTTACATGTTCCTAGCATAATTAAAAATATACTTAGCATCTCTAAACTCACCAAAGACAACAATATTTCTGTCGAGTTTACTAATGAAAATTGTCTATTTAAGGACAAAGCAACAGGGAAGATTTTGCTCAAGGGAGTGCTTCGGGATGGTCTCTACAACCTTAAAACCCCTAAACAATCCGACAGTATTAGGCCAACACATCCTAAGCCCAGCCTTCCCAAAAAGAATTTTTCTCTTTAGACAATCATTGTGAGGCAAACATAGCTCAAAAAGATGTAAATGTTTGGCATACCAAACTAAGACATCCCTCCAGGCACGTCTTGAAACAAATTCTAAGTTCAATGAAATTCAACTTTAAACCCAAAAAATTGTCTTATTGTGATGCTTGTAAGGAAGGAAAATTGCATCAATTGCCTTTTCAAACCTATGACATAACTGTTCAAAATCCATTAGAAATTATATATTCAGACATTAGAAGACCTCTCCACATCTCTCAACCGAGGGACAAAAATACTATCTTATCTTTATTGATGCCTACTCAAGATTCACTTGGCTTTATCCTCTAAAACTGAAATCCGATACCCTATATGTCTTTGTCAAATTCATGTCCAATGTTGAACTTTATCTGAACAGAAAAATCAAAGCCCTATATACAGACATGGGAGGTGAAGATAAAGCTCTCTTACCCTACCTTACAAAACATGGAATACAATCTAGGTTCAATTGCCTTACACTCAACAACAGAATGGGGTCTCTGAAAGGAAACACATACATATCACTGAAATGGAACTAAACCCTTCTATCTCATGCTCACGTGCCACTCACATATTGATTAGAATTCTTCTTCATAACCATACCTTATCAATAATCTTCCATCTTCTAGACTAAACAACCTTTCACCATTTGAAAAGCTTCATAACAAACCACCAAACTACCTTAATCTCAAAACCTTTGGCTGTAGTTGTTTTCCTTACCTCAGATATTATTCTTAGCACAAACTAGGATTTCACACTACCAAATGTGTTTTTCTTGGGTATAGTTCAATGCATCAAGATTACAAATATTTGACTAGTCAAGGGAAAATCATAATATCTCGCCATGTTAAATTCAATGAGGAAGAATTTCCATTTTCTCAACTCTTTTCCTCACATTTAAACAAACCTACAACACTATCAAATTCTCCTACTTTCACTTTAACCTCAACTCCAGACAGTACACCCTCATCAAGGACTGTCTCAGATCACTCTTCTTCAACAGAATGTTCCCATTTAGCTGAGTCCTTCGACAGACAGGTAAGCTCTCAAAATCCTAGCTCATCATCACATTTTACTTCCCTACAAAATAGAGAAAATACCTCACCTAACACCAATCTTTCAACCACACCAAATACTGAATCAAATTCTTCATCCCTTCACATACAAAATGTTCATCCTATGCAAACTCGATCTAAAAGTGGCATTTTCAAACCAAAGCTGTATTCGGTTTCTCATACCCCAAACTCACAAACTGAACCTAGTGCAATCACTGAAGCTCTAAACAGTCCTACATGGTTTCAAGTTATGCAAGATGAATACAATGCCATTCAACAGAACCATACCTGGCATTTTTCCCCTATGAGCCTACCATTCATATTCTTGACACAAAATCGGTATTTCGGACCAAATACAATGTTGATGGAACTCTCTCTAAGCACGAAGCTAGATTCATTGCCAAAGGGTTTAATCAAACCCCTGGCATTGACTTCTCAGAAACTTTCAGCCCTGTGATGAAAACCTCAACAATAAGAGTAATGCTCTCACTTGTTGTCTCCCATGACTGGGAAATTCAACAAGTTGACATCAACAATGCCTTTCTACATGGGGAGCTATAGGAAATTGTCTACATAAACCAGCAACAAGGATTTGAAAGCAAAACAAAACCTCATCATGTGTGCAAGCTAAATAAAGCTCTCTATGGACTAAAACAAGCCCCTAGAGCCTGGTTTCACAAGCTAAAGTGTACATTATCTTGATGGGGGTTTCACAATTCAAGATCAGATACCTCACTATTTTATTCAAATAAAAATGGAATTATCACAATGCTACTGGTCTATGTAGATGACATCCTAATCATAGGAAATTCAAAGCAAGCAATTCAAGCAATCATCGGTCAATTACAATCTCAATTTGCACTTAAAATGCTTGGAAGCATAAATCATTTTCTTGGCTTTGAAGCATACAGAAACAAGGATGGTCTATATCTTTCACAAAAACAATATGTTGAAGACCTACTTACCAGAACAAACATGTTGTCCTGCAAACCTTTGCCGACACCCATCACTTCAACAACCAAATTGTCTTGGAAAAATGGCATTTCTTTTGAATTCCCAAAGCTCTACCGAAGCAGCATAGGAGCTCTTCAATACCTATGCAACACAAGACCAGATATTAGCTTTGCCGTCAACAAATTAAGTCAGTTTCTATAAAATCCTTTAAACACACACAGGATTGCATGTAAAAGGGTTTTACGATACCTGAAGGGAACCTCAAATCTGGGTCTGCTTGTTCAACCATCTTTGTCACCTCTTGATCTCCATGCTTACGGTGATCTTGATTGGGTCAGCTTACCCGACAATTTCGCAAATCAATAACCGGAGGTTGCGTATTCCTAGGGGGTAACCTAATTTTTTGGACCTCTAAGAAACAAACGACGGTAGCAAGGTCTAGCACTGAAATTGAATACCAAGCCCTATCTCAGGTATCGACCGAAGTTATCTACCTCTCATCTCTACTATTTGAGCTTGGATTTTCTCTCACTCCCACACCGATCCTATGGAGTGACAACAATGGAGCTCGATCCCTAGTTTAAAAGCCTCTCTTTCACTTAAGAACAAAACATATTGAAATTAGCATACATTTTATACGAGACAAAGTTGAAAAAGGAGAAATAGAGATCAGATATATCAAAACTGTAGGAAAATCCCGGTGTGTGCATCACATGCACACGGTGCAGAAAACAAAATTTTTTTGTTCCAGGACCTTCCTGAAAGCCAGGATCCATGTGTCTATATAACAATGTCAAACCATAACGACCAAAAGAGACCGTCTCTAACGGTATCCAC
>JANIJH010000004.1:59730728-59751041 GCA_024520975.1 Erythroxylum areolatum | reverse complement strand
GTTGTTGTGTGTGTTGATTCAAGGTGCAGGAAGTTGTTCTTGTGGTGATTCAGTGTTAGAGAAAGTGGTCTCTAACAGTTGTCTGCCAGGTCTACGATTCTTTGCAGCATTTATCTTGCTATCATCCTATCCTGAGAGCATAGGATTTAGATGATTGGGGTTACGACATTTGCAATTTATTTTCAGGTCTTTTGGGTAGCGTAGCCCCTTGCGTGCTGTATGGAAGCAATATCGAGAGACTTGGATCTAGTACCGGAACATTCACAAATCACTGCTTGTCTTACACTGGTCTATACCTGATTGGTAATGCCATTTTTGGTTGGAATTGCCTTGCACCATGGTTTACTTACCCGAGCCGCACAGCTCTTCGCAGGAAGTACAACCTAGAGGCATGTTATTTACTTATGTCTTCCCTTCAATATACCTGCAACTATGATGTTTTCTTTGATTTCAAAAGGTCTTACACTTATTTTTGTCATCTTACATCTATCATTTGATGGATATGTATGTAAATTGTCTGTTTCTTGCAATTTCTGCAATTCTTTATGATATGCTACATAAATTGTGATTTAGTCCATCCTTCTGATATATTCCACATTTTGTGTCAACTTTACCTTTTTTCCGTTCGTGGTACCACGCGTTCTTCCTATTATCATCATATTATGCTACAAACATAAGTGCATTTTAATACAATGATCCAAACCATTCCCTGAGTTTTATGATTTCCTTCTTGTTTCTGTGAAGTTAGCATGGTGGTTTTAAGGCATTTATTTTTGTTTCTATATATTGCTTTGAATTACAATTTACCTTTAGACTGGTCCATATGTTGTCAGGCAGTTTGCTCTCTTATAGAATATGGATCATTTTCCATCCTTTTTCGCACTACTTGGAGGAACTCGATCTTCCCTTTTAGTTCTATGCATTTATTACCGGGGAAGAACTCCCGAAGGAGTTTTTTGTGCATTAATATCCGTTGTATGAAACAGGGTAGCTGTGAGGCACTTAATAGGTCATGTGGTTGCTGCGGAAGCTGTGTGGAAGATGAGTTCCAACGTGAGCAGTGTGAGTCAACATGCGATTTTGCAACTCATGTTTTTTGCCACCCGTGTGCCCTTTGCCAGGAAGGACGTCAGATTCGTCGACAGGTGCCTCACCCTGGCTTCAGTGCTCGACCGGTCTTGGTTATGATCCCACCTGGGGAGCAGACTATGGGCCGTGGAGCTTGAATGGATCTTATGCGAGCATGAACTACTTGTGTCCTTTCCTGTCTATATACCTATGTCTCTTTTGTTTTGTAATTTTTTTTGCTTAGATAATCTGCCAAAGCATTGAACAGAAGACCCTGTCAAGTGGTGTTGATTTGCCGATGAAATCTAGACTTTGTCTGGGCTATGTTTAGTACATGATATACGTAGATTCAATGTCCCATACTTTTGGAATGGAGTTGATTGTCGGTAAGAAATTGCTTTATAATTGTCTTTGCCCTTTGTGAAAGGAATGCTAGATGATCCGGAGATAGCATAGAAGAGGAAATGTTTAACATTTTGTGAGATGACTCCTCCAATGCTACCCCTTGGGATATGTTCTTGCAAATTTTTAAGCTTAGCAAAACATGTAAGCATTTGGATACCATAAATCGATAGGAGTTCGAAAAGAACACCCTGCTTCCGGCAACAATCTTGTTCATACTACTATGAGAAAGATTGTTGATCCAGTTGTTAACAACATGAGGCCTTCCCGTTATTCTTTCATACCCCCTTTACAATAGAAAGAATCCAGGGAGTGAATTTGGAAGATTTGGGATTTGATCCCTAAATTTCTTAATTTGGGGATTGAAGAGGTTGTGAAGGTCAGACACTATTGTAGTACTTTTCAACTTTAAATCTTAAAATTAACCGCATATCTAAACTTGGCAATTCTAAGTTCATAAATAGCTACAGCAACATGGGATAAACAGAACAGGAATCACAACGGGCGCAGAAGGATGTGAAAAAGGCAAAATGCATCCTCTTGATAAGCTGCAGCTTCATGTGGAGTTCTACCGAAATGTTAAATTAACGTCTCAAGTATGAGTTTAAATTCCTAATCAGTATGAACCCAAATTGGGAAATAGCAAAGAAACATTCCTAACCGAAAAGTTCAACGTCCCGGAAAGCAGCATTAAGCAAGTTCCATATTCTTATTCTCCTGGTGCAGAAACACCCTGCTTCAGTCTCTCCCTTTTCATCTTCTTCTTGGAGACGGGTTTCTTCTTTTTTGAAGGTAGATTCTTCTTGGCATACACGTAGAGAGCATAATTTCCAATCAAAAATGTTAATACTAAACCCCCTACAACCAGCAGAACTATCAGTCCTGGGTTTAACCCTTTTGCTGGAACATCCTTAACAACATTTCCCTATCCAACAAAACATAAATCATATCCCAGTTAGAACACACACATATGACATACAAAAATGAAAAGGAATAGCAAAACGAAATCAACATGACTGCAAACCATTATGATGGTGAGTCCTGACGCTCTCAAAATCCTAATAGTTACAACAATAACAAGCAACAAACAATGAGTATGTGGATTACAGGTTGAATCAATTCAACAACAACAACAACAATATCCCAGTTACATTGAATCAATTCAACATAGCTGAGAATAAGTTACTTTCCCAAGACAGTCAAATAAGTTGGCAAAACCTAAAAGTAAATGACTTTACAGGGACAACAAAAAGAAAGTAAATGACTTCTATACAATGAGAAGCTCCGAAGCGTCTGAAATATCTTAGCCATTGAACTTTCCACACTACGTCATAATGTCATAAGAATTACCAAGATTATCATAAATTATACTAATTATACATAACATTAGCAACTCCCTCTCAAGGTGGCTCGGTACCAAAAAGAGGCAAATATTAATGGTAGTGGGTAAGTGTCAAACTACGGACAAAGGCCATTGTTTGGGAAGAGAAATACTTAATTCAGAATTAATTACTCAACAATCTGAAATCAAATACTAAAATCCAGGCAATCAAGCGCCAGAAAAACCTAAAATCAAGCAACGACATAACTTTTCGTTCATATCCTTTCAATGCAAGATCAATTAAACTATACATAGATCAAACATATTGACTAAACATGCTGAACTAAAACCCCGAAAACAACAAACGAAAAGGAACAAACATAAATAGAAAGCAGAATTATCATAATCCCAGATCCAAAACCAAAAGATCAAAAACAAAAAATGGATTGATCTCGCAATTAGAAGTTATAGGCCTAAAAATATCGGTAACTGTTCAGGAAGACCTCAGATTTCATCTGGAGACAGAAATGGGAACAGAATTAGGAGTAGACTCACCGTTCCCTGGAATTGTGACTGATCGGAAAACTCGAAGTCGTCGGCCATGGCGGCCAAAGATGAGTTCGTAGGGAGTGAGAGACTCTGGAAGAATCCAGAGAGAGATTTTGATGAAAAAATACGTATCTGAACTGAAGAAACGGAGACTTCTACATATCTTAATGTTTGTCGATCGCAACTACTGTAGGTCCTCTAAGTTTTAGATATTTCGTTATCACCCCCTAAATTCTTCATTTTGTTCAATATCTGAATGGGTACAAATTAAATGGGATTATTTTCTTTTATTTAGGTAGTTAGCATAAAATTAGTATTAAAACTTAGTAGGGTTAAAGTGAGAGTGTGTAATTTGATAATTTTTACCTTTATTTTGAATTTTTAAAAATAAATTTATTTTATCTCCACTAATTTGAGATTTTTAAAGCTTTCAGTTATTATAGAGAAAAATATATAGATATAGTTCTTGATTTTGTGTTTTGGAAGTTTAAAGAGTTCTTATGAACCATATACAAGTTATTAGGGATAAATAAAGCATTTCTTTATTAATATCAAACTACGTCCAGGATCTTCGTTGAGCTCCTTCCTATTTGTAATAGTAATTGATGAGTTCACAAAAAAAATCTAAAGAGAGAATATCTTGGTGGCTAACATTGATACTAAGATCATAAATGTAATGATAAAAGATAAATTAAGGGTAACTAATATTGATACTAAATTAAGGAATACTAGACTTGGGTGGTTCACACATATTAAGAGGAGATATCTCAATGCTTATGTAAGAAGATGCAAGAAAATTATACTTAGAGATTGCAAACGAAAAAGGAGAATTTTTTAAAAGAACTAGAGGGAGGTGATCTGGACAGAGTGTTGGCCAATCAAACAAGTGCATAATCATAAGTTAATGATGACAAAGATGAGGATGCTTGTCGAATTTGTAATCTTATAAGAAGAGATAAAATCATAAATGTAGTGGTAAAACATAAATTAAGGGTGACTAACATTGATAATAAATTAAGGAAGACAAGACTTAAGTGGTTCGAACATATTAAGTGAAGACATCCCGATGTCCTAGTGAGAAAATAAAAGAAAATTATACTTAAGGACTGTAAGAAAAAAAAGAAAAAGACCTAAAGAGAACTAGAGGGAAGTGATCTGGACTGAGTGTTAACCAATCAACCAAGTGTATAGTTATAAGTTAATAGTAACAAATATGAGGATGTTTGTTGAATGTGTAACTTTATAAGAAGAGATAAGATCATGAATGTAGTGGTGAGAGATAGTTTAAAGGTGGCGTAATAAATTAAAGGAGACGAGACTTAGATGGCTCAAACACGTTAAATGGAGACATCTCAATGCCCTAGTGAGAATATGCAAGAAAATTATACTTAGGAACCGTAAAAGAAAATGAAGAAAACCTAAGAAGAACTGGAGGAAGGCATTCTGGAAGGATGTTAAAACTTACCAAGTACTTAACACTTAATATAAAACTTGAGGAAGTAAGATATGGGTTAAAGATCCTTTATAAAGAGATCATTTTCTTTTTGTTTAATGTTTTTTGAACATTTTTTTAATTCTTATGTTTTGTATTTAACCTAAACATTTTTATCTGTAGTACTTTCCCCTTAGCATTTTTTCATTTTTGCATCTTTTAATCTTTAATCTATAATTTATTATTTGTTAGTATTTGTATTATTACTTGTATTTGCACTATTATTTATTATTTATTTGTATTTGTAGGGTACTTTAAGAATTTGGTAATTAATAAAACGAACTAATTCTAATTTATTTAATGTTATACCTCCAAACTAAAGAAAGATTAAACTTATTCATATTACGATGGTTGTGTTATGAGGAACAGGAATGTCGATCTTGACCCTACAATAGCCCAATTTGATGGAAATGGGCTGTAGTATCTCAATATCGCCAGTTGTAATGGACTGATCAATGACCCCACAAGCAAAGTCTATCTAACTCGTTCACGGGTCAACTTTCAAATAGAGGGCGCAGCCACAGGTGCAATAGATAGGGTTGGAGGTAGGTATGTAGTGTGCAAATATTCTAAATTTATAATTTATCAATAATTTTTTATATTTGATTATATATTTATTTTGATTTTATAAATATAAATTTATTATATTTTGAATTTTAATGTAATTAAAATTAAAATTTGTTTGAAGTTTACGAATTAGTTTTAAGTTTATATATCAAAAATATTATCTTTAAATATATTAATTAATTTAATATATAAAAATATAACATCATGTTTTATTAGAATTCGATCATTTTATATAAAATAACATGATTTTTATGTGCATGTTAAATAATTAAAAATTTTAGGGTTAATTATAAAAAAATATCAAATTTTACTCAAATTTATAATTATAGTTCGAACTTTAAAAAGTAAATGTTCACATTTTTAATTTTGTTCAATTCTAACCCTACATTATTATTTTCATTAATATTGCTAACATGACTTATCACATAAGACAGATATCCCTAATACTTATACACGTCGCAATTATTTAAATTAACTAATTAAATTTCATTAAGTTGCTTAATTAAACTATGTTGTTTTAAAAATGAAAAACCTTAACAAACCACGGGAAGTGAGTTTCCTTAAGATTTTACAATTCCAAAATTTTGTAGTTTAGTTAAATAACTTAATGAAACTTAATTAGTTAATTTAATTAAGTCTGACGTGTATAAATGTTAAGGATATCGGTCTTAAGTGATAATTCACATCAACAACATTAATAGAGATACTAATGTCGGATTAGAATTGAAAAAATTAAAAGTTTGAACATTTAGTTATCATTTTTTAAAGTTAGAGCTACAATTGTAAAATTAGAAAAAATTTGGGATTTTTTGTAATTAACACAAAATTTTATTTTTTTATGATGAAAGTTTATAATGAATGTATTTTAAATATATATTAATTATTTGTTGAACACGTAATAAATTAATTCATAAATTAAATAAGTTATTCAATAAAATAAGAAACAATTAAATGTATATTAAATATTTTTATTGAGAATACATAATGATTCACAAATTTAATAAGTAGGGATAATTGATATATACAATTACCAAATTCGCTATTCAGACACGTATGAGAGCCTTATGCATGGCAGGCTTCAGGGCACAGCTTTACCTTAATTTCCATGAAAAGAACAAGAGCTCTTCTGGAGTAGAGTGATTGATGACTAGGAAGAAAGGAAAGAGATAATGCGTGGAGGTTACGTTTAGGACCTGTACATACAAGGAAACTTTTTTTTTATTTTTTTTATCTACAAGGTATCTTAGAAAAGTTTCAGTTATGTTTATCCATTCTCAAATTAATTTTTGCTCAAACTGAACAGATTCTTTAAAAGAGATAAAATTCTGATCCTAAATTTTAAATAATTGCATACATAAAAACAGTTTAATTTTACTTAAAGTCCGAAAAGTTCGTTATCAGCCTGCCGTGCAGAAAGAACTGAAACACGCGGTCAAATTTATTGAAACTCCAAATGTAAGGTATCCACTCGTTTCTTGCCAATCTCTGACATGCTGATCTGTACGTGGGCCATACAGCCAGTGTTCAGAACATGGAAGAGGAAGACCCATCGCTTGGTGAATTGATTCAACGACATTACATCAATCAAAGCATGCGCAACGCAACAGTGGTTTGTTCAATTAGGGACGTTGGATTGACCAATCTTATATATTTTTAAAAAATATTTACAAATAATTTTTTTTCAATCGGAAAATTTTTGTTCGTAACCCGGTCAACTCTAACCAAAATTAGGCTAGATTAAAATTAACATGCCTACTTACGAGAGCTGTGGTGGAGTAACACAGGCTCCTCTATCCTTAATCAAGGTCTCAAATTCGAATTTTAAAATTGTTTTAAATATTTGTGAGGGAGAGTTTTGCTGCTCACAAAGATCCTATTTGGCTTGAATTTGGATTAGTTGATTGTTTATGTAGAGTGAGATACCAAATGGTTTACACCAAAAAAAATTAACATTCTTAGTTTCAATCATTTTTTTATCCTCAAAACAACTATCGTTTTATATATAAATAGATATAAAATCAGATCGTTTTTAGATAAAAATAAAGTAATAGGCAAATTGGAGTCAAATATATTTTATATATTTTAATAATTTTTAATATTTAAATTTTTTATTTTAAATTTTTTAATAATTATAAATGTCATATTTGAATTAATCAAATATTATCAATATGATAATCCATCCCATCTTTTAAACCCGACTCAAAGAATTTTATTCAAAAGATTAAAGAAATTTTATAAAATTTTTAAAATTACAATAGGACTTCTTCTGATTTTTATATTGAATAGTTATATGATAAGTTAAAGGCTTCCATGATTTTGATGCCTTTCGACATGCAAGCGACACCTTACTCCTTGCGCTCGAGGATTGATTTAGAAATTTCTTTTTTCAAGACTTGATTCAAAACAAAAAGAATGGCATCGTGGGGATCAGGACCTCTTTTTCAACTAACCAGTGCTTATCTTATTTTACTAAATCTTATCTATACATTTATATAAAATTTACGTAAATATATAGACAAGACTAATTATATATTTAGATGAGCTTATATTAGTAAAATTTTTGTCAGTATAACTTTTATGAGAAGAATTTTTCTAATAGATCAATTGATTATCATTTAAAAAAGAACTTCATGCAATAGACTGTTTGATAATATAAAAATAAAAAGTATTTTAAATTTTAATTATATTTTTTGTAATAAAAATTATTTATGTATATAAATATTATTTAAAATATATAAAATAATATGCAAAGAACAATATATTAATCATTATATAATTTTAAACCATATGAAACATAAATGAAAAGATATCTAATCAAATATTTTATATTAATTATAACATAAGTAAAATTAATATAAACAATAAATATTAAAATATATATAAAAATTCAAATAATATTATATACATATCAAAATAAACGTGAAGATGTGTTTGTGAGAATTATGTGTAAAATATAAGAATAAAAGAAATTAGAAAACAGACTCAGTAATTGATTTAAAAAATCAATATAAAAAAGTGATTTTTTTAGTAGCTCTAAATTTGAGCTTCTTAAAAAATTATATTTTGACTGTAAAAAAAGTTACATCTACTAAAAAATACTTTTTTATTTTATAATTAAATATTTATTTTTAAAAAAATTTGCAGTATAAAAAGAACTTATTTATCTTCCAAAAAGTTCAACTAAATAGGTACCAAGTGAGTCAGAATTAAAACATTACACTCCAACCCCGTATTGTGACATTTTACCAGAAACATCCTTAGTCTCATCAAAGAGGAAGCATCTAATAATACTATGTTGTACTGAACTACCACTATTTCCAATGTACCCAACTATTGATTAGTTAGGTAGGACAACCAACGGGCCATGGCTGCTGTCTAATGCTCAACTGTACCTTTCTTACTTTTGTTACGAATTGGATGAGGCACTTAAGAAAAAGGGGACAAGAAAAGTAATGAATTTTCCGGGAAAGTGAATAAAAGTTATCAAGAATCAGTTAAAAATCCATGAATTTGCCGAGAAACAAACAAAAAAGTTAGTATAGGTAGGGAAGGAACAGAACAGAAAGGAAGAAGGTGAGCTAACCAGGAATCGTATAGGATTCCAACTTGCTCGAGACATCTACAATAGTGGGCCACAAAAGTAGTTTTGAATCTTAATTACTTTGTTTCATAGTTCATACGTGATAAAGAAACAACAAAGTCCCCATGTAATTGGGTCTTTTTGACTTTTGCAAAATTAATTAGTATCTGTTTGATTTAGCTTTCGGAGAATAAATAAGTATTTTTTACCGCAAATTTTTTTTTAAAAAAATAACTGTTTTGCTATAAAATAAAAAACATTTTTTAATATATATAATTTTTTAAGTAGTCAAAATACAACTTTTTAAAAAATTCAAATTTAGAGTTTTCTCAAAAATATTTTTTCAAATAGATTTTTCAAATTAATTAATGAGCTTATTTTTTAGTATCTTTTATTCTTATGTTTTACCCATAATTTTCACAATATCCACAAATTCATCTTCACGTTTATTTTGAAATTTATATAATATTATTTGACTTTTTTTATATATTTTAATATTTAGTTTTGATATTAATTTTACTTATGTTATAATTCATATAAAAATTTTTGTTAGATATATTTTCATTTATATTTCATATGGCTTAAAATTATATAATAATTAATATATTGTGCTTTGCATATTGTTTAATATACTTTAAATAATATTTATATGCATAACTAATTTTTATTACAAAATAAAATATAGTTAAAATTAATAAAAGCACTTTTTATTTTTATGTTATTAAATGGTCTATTATATGAAACTCTTTCAAAAAAAGTTATTTTTTAATTGACAGTCGATTTTTAAAAAAAAATTCGTTTACTGACAAAAGCTCTATTGATATGAACCTATCCAAATATTCTCCTATTCTTAAAAGTTAATGATAAAGAAGCAATCTCCCTTTTGCCATACTTTGCCAAGCCTCTATTAAAATTCTGGTGCTACTTTTTGACTATTTTGAGCTTTGCTTGTGAAACAACTACTCACCGATGAAACCTAGAAAATGACTCCCACCGATAACTTTTTAGTACAAAAAATGCCCCTAAGAACTTCTTCTGCTTACATTGCCATGTTATTGTGTTTTACATACATAAACGAATAATAAATATATATATATTATGAGTCATTAAACAAAGGGTTTTGGCACTTTTTCTCATCAAACTATGTCACCGCCGTTGAAGCTGCCTTCGGATGAAGAAGTAGAGAGATTGATTATACCATTCAAGTCAGACACACTATCCTGCAAGCTCATCAAAAGATGGGAGGTACTAAAGCTCATGGTAGGCTTCGTTCGAGGCACTATAGGCACCTCTGCTTCACCCCCAAGCATTTGGACCACATTCCTCATTGTGGGTCTGGCTAGTGGGTCAGGGTGCGAGCAAGCTAGCCCAACCATCAGCACCCTTCTCACCTCATTCTCATCCAAATGCCCCTCAAGTCTAGCATCTGCTGCCACTAGTAACCTTCCTTCTCTGTGCAAACTCCAAACCCACTCCACCAAATTAGTGTTAGTCCCAATCTTCCCAACACCAGTAGTCTCTTTCTCAATTGGTCTTCTTCCACTAGCCACCTCCAGAACCACTGCTCCATAGCTGAACACATCAGTTTTCTCCGTTGCTCTTCCTGTTAATAGGTATTCAGGTGCTAAATACCCCATTGTGCCAGCAGCTACCGTCGCATCCGGTGATTTGTCATGTTCCACTTGCCTGGCCAGCCCAAAATCACCTAATCTGGCATTGAATGCCTCATCTAACATAATGTTGCTAGTCTTAATATCCCTGTGAATCACCTGATTTTCACATTCTTGATGCAAGTAAGCTAGAGCAGAGGCAACACCGAGTAAAATCTTTCGCCTGTGTGACCATGGTAAAGGTGTCCGCGCTTCAAACAGAGCTTTGTCAAGGCTTCCGTTGGGCATCAAATCATAGACTAACAAAATTTCACCTTTCTCATGACACCATCCTTGGAGGCGAACAAGATTTCGATGCCTTAGTGTTCCAATTATGGACAATTCCGAGAGAAACTCATTCTTGCCTTGACTACTATGACTGCATCGCTTCACTGCCACAATGTCGCCGGACTCCGGCAGTATACCCTTGTAAACAGTTCCAAATGCGCCATGCCCGATTACTCTGTTGGCGTTGAAGCACTTGGTAGCTGACCTGAGCTCTTTGTAACTGAATTCCTTTGGCATTTTGATGACCTCCGATGCAAAAGACTCCGACTTCTTCACACGCTTGACTCGTTTAGAGAAAACCCATATAAGAACCCCAGCAAAAATGGCAAAAAATGCACTTGCAGTTACAACCCCTGCAACGGCACCTGGACCCTGCTTACAAAGCTGGTTGTGACACGAAGATGACTTACTACTCTTTTGTTGCGCACTGCTTCCTGATTCGGTTGAACCACTAGGAGCCAGAGACGGTGGCGGTGATTTGACAGAATTGGCCGTTGGATTCATCAAACTAGTCGTTGGCGGCGGCGGTGAAGCCGACCCAGAATCAGAATTTGAGTCAAATGAAGAACTAAAACTCCACCATTCTATACTATGAATCTCCGTGCTCCCCTGAGTTGACCCGGAAAATCCCACGTACATAATATCGTTCACGTACTGATCTAGATCAAGACTAAAAGACAAGAGTGGTTCTTTCGGTTTAATATTAGAGTAAGAAACCGAGACGTTGAAACCACGATTCGTGGCACCATAGTCGATCCACGCATTAACAAGATCGCCGCTTTTTAGATCGACGTCCAAAGCACCCAAATCGCCAACTTGAGAAGAGACCATACTGTTCAAATCAACCCCCACATGATTCCCATTAATGTCCTTGAATTCAACGTCCATTAGAGTATCAAACTCAACCGCAACAAATCCCGAAGCAAGTCCGTCGACATTTAGAAGTCCGAGACAGCCGCCGGCGGCACCGATGGTTTCAGATTCCGGCGATATGACGAATGCTAGCCCACCACCAATGGATGAAGGATTCAAATTGGTGACAGAGAACGAGAAAAAGGTCGAGAAACTCGTAACCGTACCCGTCCCCGGTTCCCGGAACCGGATGGGTTTGGAGTACAGAGCTTTACCGGCGCCGGAGTTAGGGACAGCGAGGTCGCGGGTGAGACGTACGCTGCCATTATTCAAGTGAGCGTCACCGAGGAGCTTAAGGCTGCTTAGAGTTAAGGTACCAAAGTCGAAGTCAGTTGATGCGGTGGTTAAGGTTAATGTCCAAAACAGGGACAAGGCAATGCAGTAATCAAAAGACAACATTTGTAGAGTTAGTGAAAAGCCATTAGAGAATAGAGAGAAAGATGTGTACTGCTCTGTGTGGCCTCCTATCGCTCTGTGGATTTGACAAGGTTGCAAAGAAAGAGATATAATTCACGAGAGAGAGAGAGGGAGAGAGAGGTAAGTGAAAAATGAATGACATCAATGCCTTGAAACTGAAGTAGAGAACAAACCCAACTCTGTATGGAATCCAAAGGTGGGCAGAAGAAGACAGGTGGATGTGGAAGCGACACGTGTCCCCTTCCAACGGTTATTTTTCCATGATAAATAAAAATTCCTTCTTTTCTTTTCCCTTTTCTCTTGCTTTTTCTGATATAATTTTTTATGGAGAAAGGATAGAATTATGGAGGCAAATAGTAATTTGTAAATTGAAGAGTCTGTTTCGGTTTCAGTATTTCAACCCTATTTTATTAGGTTTCTTATTAGTTGAGTCTATAATAATAGAATGGGTTTATACCAGTAAAATTTTTATGAGTAAAATTTTTTGTGCAGATGTTTTTTAAAAAGTCAATTGACTGTTTAATTGTCATTTAGAAAATAATTTTTTTAAAAAAATATTTCATACAGTAAATTATTTGACAACATAAAAATAAAAAATATTTTTAATTTTAATTATGTTTTATTTTATAATAAAATTATTTATACATATAAATATTATATAAAGTATTTAAACAATATGCAAAGCATAATATATTAATTATTATATAATTTTAAACCACATGAAACATAAATGAAAATATATCTAGTCAAATTTTTTATATGGATTATAACATAAATAAAATAAATATCAAAATATATAAAAAGCCAAATAATAGTATATAAATCCTAATATAATTATTTAAGTTGAGTAAATAATTAAATACATAATAAATTATGCATTTTATTGTAATAGAAAAATAAGTTTGCAAGATAAACTTGAAGATGAATTTGTGAGTATTGTGAGAATTATATATAAAATATAAAGATACTAAAAACATGCTTATTAATTGATCTGAAAATTTTACCCGAAAAAGTCAATTGAGAGCTGTTTTGAGAAACTTCAAATTTGAGTTTCTTAAAAAGCTATGTTTTAACTATCAAAAAAGTAAAAAAAATATTTTTTATTTTATAATTAAATACTCATTTTTTAAAATAAAGATTTTTGTAGTGAAAAAAAACGTTTATTGACCTCTTAAAAACTAATCCAAATAAGCACCAAAAATCATCTAAATATTTTTAGGACTCGTATAAATATGTAAATACGATTTATAGAATATGATAAAAATACTACCATCGGAATAGAAAATCTGCTCACTACCGTTAAGTTATTAGTCAAAGAGCATAAACGTACATTATCCTTAAAGATTAATGTCTTTAAATAAATAATGTAAAGATAAAATTTAATAAAACATGCCAGTAACAACACAAAGAATTTATATATTTCTATTTTCATTTAATCGAAAACTGTAAAATTACTATCTGTTTCTTAAAGGTTAACCGCATTTGGGCTGTGTGAATGTTAAAGTTGCTTTTTGCGCACCCATTTCAACGGGCTTTTTGTTGACCACAACCACGTAGCCCTTTAACGCGTGTTTATACGCGCTTAGAAAAGGCGTCAACTTTCCGTTAAAAATTTTCTAATTGTTCACCAAACATGACAAGAAGAGCCTGCCTAAAGAGAAGCTCTCAATCGCGGACACGTACAATGAAGACAAGGCTGCACGTGACGTATTGTCAAAAGAAAAGCCAAAGAGGGGTGCGCAGTGCGCAGCACGCTCTGGGCACACATCTAAGCCACGTCAGCTTTTGCAGCACCCTGCCACGCAAGCACGTGCGACCATGACACCGGCCCACATAAATGTAGAAGATGCATGTGGTGGGGCCTGGGGGTCTGAAGTGGGCCCCAGGTTTTCGTTGGGCATGCATCTAATGATCACGATTAATGTTTATTTTGATCGATTGGTCCAGGTGGAAGATTGGGAGTGGACAGGTCACCCACGCGGGGAAGTTTTGAGTACACTTCACTGTAGGTTAGTAGTTTTCTGGATGAAGCGACGAATTTGATTGGATGTTGATACCTAGACCAATTAAGACATAAAAAATGGGTGCTGTTTGATTGTGTAAGTGGTTCAGCACCCTCATCTCTTAATTAGAAGTCTTAAGTTTGAGTTTTAGGAATGGAAAAATCTGTTTGACCAGTACTTTATCCCTTATGGGTTGACCTAGTGGGAGCGAAGATTAGTTTAAAAGTAGATGACTTAAAAATACCTCCTTATAATTAAGATCTTTCTAAAATATCACGTGAATTAAAAAAAAAGGGTGCTGTTTTCTAAGTAGTATATGCACGTTTCTTTTGACGTTTTTTAGGCCTAGAAAAGACCAAAATTCTGAAAACCATGGGGTATGTGATCATATGCTCCAAGTTGTCGTTTGGTTATTTGTTGAATCGTGTTTATGAGGCGTTTTGGACCTTATGGTGTCGGCTGATGTATTTTGATAAATCAAATTCAGTACAATTAAAAAACACTATATCATAACTTTATAATAACCTTATTAAAAGGAACAAAGGTTAAGAATGCAACAGTAAAAAATAAATTGAAAGTGACTAATACTGAGACTTAGATTATTCAGATATGTTAAGAAAAGATACTTTGACGTTTGCTAGAAAATTGTACTTAAAAATTGTAAAGAAAAAAAGAAAAACCTAAGAACAACCGAAAAAAAGTGATTAAGAATCATATGACTCTGCTGAAATTTACTGCGTACATAACCTTCAGTGAAAATTTTTGACGTACTAGAATTTAGATAAAAAGTCTTGATATATAATACTTCCCTTTTAATTAGTTAACTTAAATATTTTCTTATGTAGTCTAAATATTTTCTTGTAATGGTTTGTTTGATTTATTTATTAATTTGTAATTTTATTTGTGTATTTATGTAGTTGTTTTATCTTTTATTTTTTACTCTCACTTTGTTTTATACTAATTGTTTATTTAATTTTAGCTTTATGTCTATTGTAATTATTATTTTATTTAAAACTATTATTATTTTATTATTTTAATATGTATGTGCTTTTTGTCCTCTCATCTAAATCTATAAAAAACAACATCTTAATTAATTAGCAGTAAAATTGCATACTATTAGATCTTTTCAAACTCCGCGTATCAGCAGAACTTAAATTGAGTGGTACTTACTATTGTTGTAATTAGTATTATTTAGAAAAATCTCTTCTCTTAGACTTTGATTACAAATTAACAATAAAATACATGCAATATTAATGTCGAATATAAACTATCAAATGTTACTATATATGGTAATTTAATCTAGTTCTTAATCTGGCCCGAACCGATTAAATTAAAATTAAAGTAATTTAAAAAAATTTTAAAAGTTGAGTTAAATCGTTATATAAACGACATTTAATTAATTAATGTTTGATTGATTTCAGTATTATATATACACATTCATTTTCACTAGTAAACGCAATAAGCAGGTAATCTCATGCTCATAAAAATAATATAGTTTAAACCTTCATTTTATTTTTTTGGTTACAATGGAAGACAAACCCAAAAGAAACTAACTAAACCACGGCATAGCAGTACGTCGTACCAATTCGGTCCGGATGCAGCAGCGTCAAAGAGAGAATTGGAGGGTCCCGAAGTATGTGGATGCCTTGACTCGCCATCCCTGCAAGGTGTGCCAGGTGATCCGCGCATTGGTTCCCTTTACGGAGCACGTGCGTGAGCTGCACCTCCCAATCTCGCAGAAGATCTCAGGTACTTGACAACAAAAAATGAGGAACATCAATAGCGAAAAAAGAAGACGATAGAAGATTGATAACTTCCAGGAAATCTACTTCTAAGATGACACGTCGGTAGCCGAGGGATCATGTCAGAGTGAGGCCCGAGCAGACGCCCCGTAATTCGGTGAGGACAGGAGAGCCGCTACCAATTTGCTGAAGAAAACCTCCACACCACTGACCATGACAGTCACGAATAAGGCCTCTAGCAGAGGCGAGGCTACGCCTATAATAAAAGACGCCTTCCGTCTTAACTTTGACCCAATTTTCAGGCGGTGGCTTCCACTCCATAAGAGTATTGCCCTTTCTATAACCTTCATTAGTTATAGTGAACGTCCCCTTTCTAATCAGTGCTTTTGGACTTTGGAAGCCAATCTACAAAAGATAGAACTTGATGGGTTTGTTATATATTAATGGCAGGCACTGTTGTGGCGATTATGCTTTCGTATGCATTACGATCCATTTATGAGAGACGTCGGTCATCTATAATTTGGCCTTTGTTTAATAATTTCACGATGTTCTTGCTCGAATTTAATTTATCAAACAAAATACAACATCTTATTATCCAAGTGTTCCTTATGAATCTATCGGTAACGTGCTCAGTTTAGGGATAATAATAAATAAGGATCAGTTCAGGTATTGCTCTATTTATATTAATATTTATTTTTTTATGACTCAATTTATTATTCATTTAAAATCTATCGATTTTTACGATTTACTATCTATATATAAATTAATTAGATTGTTTGAGTTTTTAGATATCTATTGAGATGTATACCATATAAAAATATAACCTCTAAATAAAAAATATAAATAGCAGATTTTTGCGAATGTTTCAATTTAAAATTACTTTAATAATAATAACTGAAGATTTTGATTTGTATGTTTTAAAAAACTATAACATAAGAATAATAAAAATCATAATGTCTAGTGTAAAGACAACATATATTTTTCATAATAAAAAATTGGGACAAAAACAGAAACATCAAAAGCTTCAAATTATTTTTTCATGAATTCCACAATATTCAAAACTCCATCTCCATATCATTTGCATTATTATCATTTTCTAAGAAAATAAATTATGATGAAAAAGGTGAGGATTGAGGAGTAAATTAGAGATTTTAAAGTTATTTTCTTAGAGAATATTAATATTTTATTATATTTAACTATAAATATTCAAAAAAAATAAAAAATAAAGTTAATAAAAAGGGTATGGCATGGATATCTATCAGTTCAAGTTATCACTATATTCATATCCAAATCCACATTCACATATATTTTTTAGCATTTATTTAAATTTTATTTTTAATCTTTATGTCTATTTTTTGGGTTGAATGATGCAGATATTAATCAGATTGAAAAAGTAATGCTATCCCTAATTCTGCCTATTCAATTTAGCTCGAAAGAAACTCAAGAATCTTTATGAATGTTCACACTTACAAATATGTTGTTGCAAATTGAACTTAAACCACAGTGGCTATGATAGCCAACTAAGTTCCTGATAGCTTTACGATATTTTTAATTATATTTATTTATTTATCTTCTTAAAAAAGTTATGAATAATATTATTAGAAAATTAAAATTACCAACAATATGATAAAAAAAGAATTTCAAATGTAAATATGCCTATCGGATGAAATATTAACTATAATTTCACTAGTTCTTAATATTTTTATTTTAAAAAAGTTTCGCTGCCTGTCGTGTGCATAATCAATGGTTTTGGACTTTTGGAGCCTAAGCTACCTAATGTGGGGCATAGTCACTAATTATTTAATGACAGTCATTGTTGTGTGGTTGCTTCTGCTTTCATATGTGTTACATTGCAATATTGCATGAGTTGGTCTTAGATTACTTAAAATCGACCCTTCACTTATCGTTACATGCAGTTCGCTTTAAGAGACAAAGGGTGACTGGTGAGCGACAACCGGGACTACAATGGGACAGGTCGAATCCACGCTGTTCAGGCTTAATTTTGACCCAACAACTTTTATTGTAGTTTAGGTCTCGTCCTTTTCTATTTTTTTTTTTTATAAAATAGAAATCAAAGTCATTTTCTGTAATAATTGTTGAATCTCAAGCTGGGTCGGATCTTCGTAGTTCAAACTCGAACTTGATCCGAGGCTCAGTCAATCTAAACATTGTTAGATATTTTTGTCCTTAAGGATATTTTTGTCTTTCTCTTATTAAATGAACAGTTATTAATTGTAATTTTAGTTTTCAATAAATTATCGGTTAAGTTGCATAATTCAATTCAGATAAAGATAATAAAATAACTAAATAAATTATCTAGATTAATAGGTAGAAGTTTGGGTGAAAAATAGATCTTTTTTAGTGTGGATCTAGTCCATATCGACTTTGTGATGAAAAACCCGAAATGGAAGCTATATAAAGATTAAGGTCTCTTGCAGTTATTCATATATGAATCACGAGCATACAATTCTATGACCCGTTAAAAGAGCTCATGTTTTGAGAAAACGATAGAAAGACCTAAATCGGACGTCGGTGACCAAATTCTTCAACTGCCCTGAGAAGATCAGAGCTTGTTTGGAAGTCTGAAATCTCTTCAAAAGTCGGAATGGATCTGAAACTAGGTATTTCGCTTTTCTTTATTTTTTATCCTTTCATATGTGATCCTAAATATGTAATAAGATCTGTGCTATAAATTATAGACATGACCATTTGATTTCAAGTTAGGCCTGGACCATAATAAGCCGTTCAACTTCCATTAAAAAACTATGGCCATTATAAATTTACATGACATTTGCTTCGATGTTAAAACACTTGACACATAACATGTTCATTTTGCCATTTTATTGGTTCTACCAAATGGCTAGCTTAGTTGCGGTTCACATAGCGACAATCCTTCCTTATCTCACCACTTTCACCAGTCAGTGGATTGCTCTCAGACAACAACAACACAGCTCTAGCAAACTGGTCGTGGAAGTAGGTGTTATCTGCGGCCATCTTTTGGATAAAGGGCAACGTAAGTGGATCAGAAGCCAGTTCTTGGTCCAGTGTAAGTAGTCCCTTGTGGTTCAACACGTTCTTGTAGTAAAAGTTGTCCAGAATCATGGGTGTTTCGCGGTCGTTTCTTGCATATAATACTGCGTTTGGGTCGGGGTGTGCCGTTGGACACCGACCTTTAAGGTACTTTGCGTAGTCAGGGTCTATTGTTGGATCCACTGTTGGATAGAGTCTATGGACCAAGTTTACACAATGCACCCGACCCACTGAGTGAGCACCTGCGACCCAAATCATTTCTCAATCTGTAATTTCAATTTTTAAAATACAATCCCTTTTTTTTTAATAATTTACTTTTTATTACCTAAAAGTGCAACAGTGCCTTCAGTGTCAATTCCAATAGATTGGAAACGAGAGAGTACAGACGAAACGCTGTCGTTGTGGTTAGGAATGGAGTCGGAGAGGATTGCTGCGTAGCTCTCCGTACTGTCCCTCCTCCCAGTCTTCATTTCTACTTTTGGCCCTCCCAACTACAACACAAGAAATCAAATCTTTGGTTAATTTTTTTCATAAATTAATATAATTTGTCAAAAATTATAAATCTTAGAGAGGATATATTCTTATAAATTATCAAACAAATTATTATTTTTAAAGAATTATTAAGAATATATATAAATATTTTTTCCCTTAATACATATATTATATGTCATGTTAAATTCTTAATTATATTGATATTCTAAATAAGAGATTTAATTTAATATCGAAGTCGTCATCTTGTTAAACTACGAGATTTAAAGAGGTCCAATAATACGAAACTTAAGAGTCGGGAAGACACTAATATTGTACTTCTTACCATTAAAATGCCATCTCTAGCCGAAAGAGCAACAATATCTGCACAAGAGACGGTCAAAGGGCACTCTTTCTCAAGTGCATCTTTAATCGTTTTCACATACTTGAAGTTCCTCATTCCAAAGCTCCTCTCAGACTCTTGTTCTGATTCAATCCCATTTACTGTCTCTAACAAGAGGGACGCGTCGCATGACTGCACACACCACCATCATCACCAATGGCTTCAACACTCTGTATAAGCTTATCCTCACTGATCTTTACTGTGTTTTAAGTGTGTTACTTACCTTAACAATGCAATCGTGAAAGAGATTCCTAACCCACGAAACAGCTGTGTTTCCATGTTTGTGGTACAGCTTGGTAACCTCAGTTCTGATGATCTCTTCAGCGTTTGGGCAGCTTTCTGCATAGTAATTCAGCTGGAGCTCGTTTTTGCCTGAGACAGAACACATAAAGAGTAGTACTACTAGTAAGGCCATTTATATA
>JANIJH010000004.1:59702721-59721381 GCA_024520975.1 Erythroxylum areolatum | reverse complement strand
TTATCTTTATTTAATTGCTGGGTTTGTATGTATATATATATAATGGCAAAATTGTAATTACTATATAACGGGTAAACAGGTATGAGGAGTGGTATCCTCATACCCGCCCCGATACCCGACGGATATTTTTACTAACCTCCCATACTCGCCCTACGGGTAAAAATTTACTCCCCATATCTGCCCTCGTTCGGATAATTTTATCAGGTACCTATCAGATTCGGGTACAATTGCCATGCCTATCTTTGATCGATAATCGCAACGACGCGTGGGCACTTAAAACACCAGACCGAGTCGCCAGTCATCTTAGTTTGGGTAATGACTAAAAGTTCGTCAAGTTGGGTCCACCCAGGCCCAGAACCAGCACCAGGACACTTCTTCCTCGTCTTCGTCAACTTGCCTTCGCCAAATCCAAAAAAGGGGAAAGGAAAGAATACACAATCCAAAACGTCCTTTTTCCACGTCTTGTCCTTCACTGTTGCCCGGCGTTTCTTTCTTTCCTGTTCCTCTGACCAACGGCACTTCTTTCACTTTCGTCGAAACCGTGTTTTTTAGGGACATTTTCGTCATTGCACGCCCTCTTTCCTCAACATTTATACGCCACTTTACTTTGCCCTCTTTTAATGGCCTCTGCCTCCCATGTCCTAAGCAGCGAGAGGCACAGAATCTAAACTGAAGAGAATTTTGATTTTCTTTTTGAATTTTAATTGATTTAAAAATGGCTGAGAACGGCGAAGAGAGGCTCATAGCTATGGCGCGCCACATAGCCCAAAAGCTCGGCCACAACGAGTCTATGGCCGACGATATTTTGCAGATCTTCTCCAACTTCGACGGTCGATTCACTCGCGAGAACTTGAACTTGCCCGATAAATTCGGCCCCGACGATCCCCGAACCCTTGCCGCTTTGGACCACACTCTCAAGTCCTTAGAACGTCAGATCTCGCAATACGTAGGTGCCGGTCACCCTATCTGGTCCGACTCCGCCGACTCCTCCGCCTTCCTTGACGCTGTAGACGACTTGATTGCCGTCGTACGGCAGTGCAGCTCCATGTCAGCCGTTGCTGCCAAAAATATAGGCGCTTGCGCCGAGGAGTTGCTGCAACAGGCTATGTTTCGCTTGGAGGAAGAGTTCGGAGTCTTGATGGTGAGAGGCTGTGAATCAACGGATAACCTCTCGTTTGACTCTGAGGACGACGAAGAAGAAAGCGGCGGTAACGGCGATAACGGCGAGATAACGGTAGCACAGCCGCTGACGGACTATAACGTTATCATCGACGCGCTTCCGTCGGGAGTGATCAGCGATCTTCACGAGATGGTTAAGCGTATGGTTGACGCAGGTTTCGTGAAGGAGTGTTCACACGTGTACAGTAGCTGTAGAAGAGAGTTTCTTGAAGAAAGCATATCGAGGTTAGGGTTACAGAAGCTGAGCAACGAGGAGGTTCAGAGGATGGCGTGGAGTGACCTCGAAGACGAGATTGTGAAATGGATAAAGGCGTCGAATGTTGCTCTTCGGATCCTGTTCCCTAGTGAGCGTCGGTTGTGTGATCGTGTTTTTATGGGATTTTATACAGCTGCCGACTTGTCGTTCATGGAGGTGACCAGAGGGTCAACGGTTCAGATTCTGAATTTTGCGGATGCTGTGGCGATCGGTAGTCGGTCGCCGGAGAGGTTGTTTAAGGTTATGGACTTGTTTGAGACGTTAAGGGATTTGATGCCTGAGTTTGAGTCTAATTTCTGTGATCAGTACTGTTTGGTTCTGAGAAATGAGGCGATTGCTATATGGAAGAGGTTGGGTGAAGCGATTAGAGGGATATTTATGGAGTTGGAGAATTTGATCCGGCGAGACCCGGCTAAATCTACGGTGCCGGGTGGTGGGGTGCATCCGATTACCCGGTATGTGATGAATTATCTGCGTGCGGCTTGTCGGTCAAGAGAGACATTGGAGCAGGTTTTTGAGGAGAGTTCTAATGTTGTCCCGGCAAAAGATTGTTCCTCGTCAGCGTTGTGTGTTCGGATGGAGTGGATCATGCAGCTTTTGGAGACTAATTTGGAGCTGAAGTCCAAAGTGTATGGAGACCCGTCTCTGTGTTGTGTTTTCATGATGAACAATTGCAAGTACATTGTGCAAAAGGTTAAGGATAGTGAACTGGGTTTGCTTTTAGGAGATGATTGGATCAGGAAACATAGTGGGAAGATTAAGAATTTCATGTCTAGTTACCAGAGAATCACTTGGAACAAAGTTTTGGGAGTGTTGAGAATAGACATCAGCAATGGGCCTCCTCATCTTAACAATGTCGGGAACTCTACCCCTATGAAGGAGAGAATGAATATGTTTAACATGTCCTTGGAGGAGATTCATAGAACACAATCGGAGTGGACAATCTTCGATGAGCAACTAAAAAAGGAGGTCAAGATGTCATTATCCAAGCTCTTACTTCCTCTCTATGTCAATTTCCTCAGCAAATTCCAGAACTCCCCAGAAGTTAAGAAGAACGCGAACAAGTATATCAAGTACAGCTTGGAGGACGTTGATGTCCGAATTAATGAGTTGTTTCAAGGTGGTAGTGGGTCGTCGAGTGGTGGAGGTAAGTGAAACACTATATATATATATATATATTAAACCTGAGGAATTGCGTCTGATGGATCGATGGCTTCTCTGACTGCATCTGTTGTAATAAACAAACATATGTAGTGATTCGTTGTTATTAGATATTTTGCATGTTGTATTGTCAATATTCTGTTCGATCAATTGCATTCTGGTTGACGTTCTTGTACATTTGGATTGACATTTGCATTCCATTTCCAAGAATTCTTTCATCCATGTTCTAAGAGCATATGTAAAAAAGAAGCTTGCGAAAGAGAATTTTATACTATTATGCATCACTTTGACCATCTTCTCCACCTCAATCCTAGTTTATGTTTAGGAATATTGATAAATTAATACTATAGTTCGATTTTTCGTTATCATCATCATCATATCCAGTCTGAAATTCTGTAATAAAACAGAATTTAAAGAGATTTGATAATATACAGCCTTATTCTTATATGTAATTTTTGAAGTTTGTTTATTATTTAAAATAATAATTAAAAAAATATTTATCAAATGTTATGAATGTACTAATATTTACATAAAATTTTAATCTAATTTTATTATAATTCAATTCAACTTTAGCTCGCTCATGGATTAAAAAAACTTGATGCATGTTATTTGTTCACGATCGTGTGCCTAATAACTAACCACAGTATTGTTTTGATAATGGTTTGGATGTGTCACATAATGGTAATATTAAAAGGAAGAACTCCACAAGATTGGGACGGGGAATCGAAATTGACTAATCATTGATATACACTTCCTAGAGTAGTGACTTTCTGTCAAATCCTTTCTGGGCACATCAATGCCTCCTAAATTATATTTACATTAACCTTAAAAGGCATTAATCATTTGTGAACAACAAAGATCACTTGTCCTCCAGAGCAGCAGTCTTGCAGATTGGACATGAATTCTTCATTGATAGCCATTTCTTGATGCAGCTTACGTGGTAATCGTGACCACAAGAGCTCAAGGCTCCTATATCATCCATGTTCTTATACTCTTCCTGAAATTTGCAAAGACTTGACTGTTAGAATTAGTTCGATAATGTTTTAGAATGAAAGGGCCGTGCGGAAATCAACTGTGTGTATATATATATATGTTATACCAGGCAGATCACACAGCTTCCTTCTTTTTGATCTAAAGAGTAATGTACTGTTTCCGTCAAACATTTGGACATCAAATCTTCTGATAAGCCGGTGTTTACATGGCCAATCCTTTCACCCAGTGCCAGTAATTCCTGTTCATGACAGGAAGTCAGATGATTAAGATTATGGAGTGAGGCAGACGTGATGTGTATAAAGAAAAACGAAAAGGGTCAGTGACAACCTCGTAGCTCATGTTGTCTATGTCTAGCCTCATTTCCCTATGCTGATCAAACATATTTCTGGAGCCATAAAAATGTGAGCGTTCTACAACCATGAAACCCTGTTATACAAAAGCATAGTCCTTGTAAGTATGTAGTCACATAAGGTACTGATGGGAATTGCTCGTCTTGAAAATATTGCATGAACCTGCATCTCAGTAGACAGTAGTATGAACTCTACTCAATTGACGGGGTCAAGTAAACATTTTCATTTTAAAGTTCATCTGAAAGAGGTGCTTCCCGTTCTCAATTTAAAATAGGTGAAATTATTGAGAAAGACTATATATACCTCTGATGAAAATCGCTCATGAAGACATGCCTCACTGGATAGTGATCGGTATCTCTCATGTGAAATCCTTGATCTTCCACTTCTGTCACCACTTCGCCATGCTGGAGTTGATAATTGCCTTGGCTGTCTAGAGGAGTAACTTTCAGCCACCAACTGCAAGTTGTCATCAGAAGGGACAATGTGACCCAAACGTAAACTACTTGAGGAAGCCCGGAAATTTGGGCTAGGTCTTTGCGAATGGCTAGTTCTTATTCCCCTCTCAGAATGTGTGGAGGTAACATGAGGACTTTGAGAAACAGAATTTCTTCTTGAAATAAAATCGTGTTGATAACCTCTTACATCTACAGATGCATTAATCGCACTGTTTCCAGCAGGGAAGTGGTTTGTCTCATGACTAAAGCCACCAGTATCTGTATTGCATAAGCAAGAAAACCTTAGAATAAGAAATTTCTATGCGAGGTAAAATCATCTCTCAATGGCTAACCTGAAGGTATAATCCTTCCAGGAGGTGGAGACATTCTGGCATGGCTCCATTCATGTGTTGAGGCACTTGAACTCTGGCCTGGAAACTCCAGAGAGCCATGATGGTCAACAGGGTGGCTTGCAGAGAAAGAAACATGAGAATGAATGCCAGGGAAATGGGTCCTAGCCAAGTTAGATTCCGTATCAAGGGTAGGCCTGCTTCTTACATTCCTGGTAGAGCTCTCAGCCCTAAATGAGAGATTGCCTCGATAACTAGGGTTCATGTTGAAGTGTTCCCAGGGCATGCATTGAGAACCTAAATTTGGTTTCTCCTGCCTCAGCTCCAAAGAAAGAGGGAGGTCAGAAGAACTTCCACCCCCATAGTATCTACTTGTACTGCCCCTCTCACAAGATGAAGGGATTCCAGGACTTTTTCGCTTGTGAGGTCCTCTCCCATTTCCCATTGTGAGATCAACAAAGCTACCCTCAATACCATGCATAGTCTGTCTCTCATAGTTGGAAGAAGATGCATGATGTGCATAATTATCTGGGACCGAGCAGAAGTTTCCAGCAGGTGATGGATGAAAGGGATCATGAGATGGCCCAGAAGTATCTGGTTGATAATGTGATAGAGATGGACCAGAAGTATCTGGTTGATAATGTGATCCTTCAACACTGTGATTGGAGGACAAAAAGGCATTCGGTGCAGAACTCCAAGGAGAAGTAAAATGGACTCCATCAACAGGGATATTTTCAACAGGAAAATAGAAAGGTGCATTTTCTGCAGAACCAGACCCAGCTGCAGTTGATGTTCATCAGAACTGAAGTTAGTCCATGAAGATAATTTTTACATAGAAATATCTCATGAGTAATGTAAAGGAGCAGGCTGCACACTGTAACATTATAGTTGTGGCAACTATGATTAGAAATAAAACCTGTAAGGAAAAGGAAATTCAGAATACAACAGGGTGTGAAAGAGGAAGGAGAAAAGGCAGTATTTTTTGTTGTGTTGGAACTGCGTGAAATCATAAAATGAGAAATGAAAATAGTCATCTTTCAAAAGACAATTTCACAACTTTGCACTCATACATTTTCAAATAGAGGTGACAAAAAGATATCACTAAAGGCTTAAATGTTATATTCCCCGTTTGGTGAGCATATGGTGCGCCACATGAACAGAGTTTCTTTCTACCACCATTTGAAAACGGAGGAGAACATATCAACCATATCTTTACCATTCTTTTCTTTCCCAACCCTTTCTCCTCCACAAAAACACCCCTATAGTGAACTAAACCAATTATAATTATTCTTAGTAGTAACTACAGTGGCTCCAGTGTTTCACAAGTATAATTTTGGAGTTTGGCAACTTCTAAAGTATTTAGGCAACTTCTGAAGTATTTACAGAACAATAGTCACCTTCATTTTCAAGATGTTCAAGAGCAGGGACCTAAAAAACACAACTGCATACCCTGCCATACTTCTGGACGAAATATAGTAAGCCCACCCTTCCAAGTAAATGAATCATAAATTGGCAAATAATAAAAACAGAAGAAATCATGTATAGTCGCTGTACCCATATTGTTATAAGATTGCTCTAAATGTGCATGATTCCACTCCTGATCTTGTTCATTCTCAAACATTTGAGGCACGTTTAAAAAATTTCTATGCTCCATAACCATATACGTTTGTAGCCAATCTAGATTATGTATTGGGGCGAAACCACAACCTGCAGGACAGAGAAGCATCTGAATAATAAGGTATGAACAACAAAATTCCTCAAGCATACACACTGTGGATGTACTTCGATGCCCCCAAATGGTTATTAGCAGGTCATCAATGTATAATAATTTCTTCACAGGCACTCAGCCAATACTGCTAAAGAAACAGGGCAAAAACTAGGAAGAAAAGAGAGATAAAAGTATAAGAAATACTCCACAAGTTCCCCCTAATATCTGACTTAAATATGAGATAAACAATCTTATTATCTACTCTCCTTGGTGATTCATGTGCCTGTCAAAAATTCCAGAGCTAATTTATGTTTCAATTAATTTGGTATAAAGTTGTTTTCACCAGGAAATTAACATTCACAATGTGAAATAAAGAACTTGTTGTCAGGTAATTCAACAAAAGAAAATGGATTGAAGAGGAAAATATTTTTTTTAGGTCTTAGAATGGGGAAAGAGGTAGGTAAGGTTCTTGCAAATTAAATTTGCTCCCACTTTAACTTTATTTCAACAATTGCAAGCTTTCAACATTTAAGCTGCATCAGATATTACACTTCATATTTCAGTAATTCAAGGTATAGCTACCATGGTGAAAGAAGATGCATTAATACGTCCATGAAAAGAGTTGTTCAACGAAATCCTCAAGATTTCAACTACTTTCCCATCAAAAGTTTTGAAATTCGTTTGTCTTTATGAGAAGTCTATAAACTAATGTAAGGAAATCAACAATGAAAGTGAGAGAGAGAATTGGTCTCTATTGGAAAGTAGGGGGTTCTGGAAAAAAAAAAGTTATCACCAATTTGCAGCTTCACTTAACAACAGATTTTAGTTCAACCAAAATAAATCAGTAAATGCAAAAGCAAAGTATGCTATTAACACATCTGATTTATTCTATTATCTTACAGACTTTCCATAACTACATAGCTTAGTATCCTTTTATACATAAGAATAAGAAGCTGGATTCTCAAAGATTACCTGGAAGTGGAACATAAAATCTCACAGAACTTTTAACTAGAAGGTTATGGTAATGAGGTATGGACCTTTATGCAGCCACGTACAAAGTAAAATACTTGTGCCCACACCAGAGAGGAACAATCAGACAAATGTGGCTTGAAAACTTTGGAGGAGTGGAAGACTGATGGATTGGCAATTCTTTCAAGATCAAGAGTCATTTAAAACAAACAAAATGTGGGGAAGTTTTTATGACATGTAACATGATCTGACATTCATGGGGATAAAACTTTGTATAGAGGTGAAAATGTACTTCCACTTTCCCCATAAACAATTAGTAAAGGAAGACTGAAGAATAGTATAGGACAGGAGATAAAGAATATTGATTTTAAATAGTAAAGTGTTTTGAATTATTTATGTTTTGAATTATTTATACTTTCTCTTCCTTTCTTAAGCCTTATTTCTTTTACAAAGAAGGAATTTCACTAGAGATATCGAGGAGGTGCTATTAATGAAGATCTTCCAATTTCTAATCAATAAAGGTTAACCTACTTTTGGAATCTAGCCTTGGATGTTTGTCCTCATCAATTGTATCTTTATCTTCCAACTAGGCATATATACTGCCATCATAAAGCTTACGCAACATTATTAGCTATAAACATTCATCATAAAAGAATGCAATACCTGACATATATGCTGACTTATGAAGAACAAATTACTTTAACATGAACATGAGAATTGGATAGTTGATCAAGTTCATATGCAAGGTAAAAAATCCAGGACCAAAAATTCAACAAGAGATATATCACATTTAGGTTTCTTGTCCACACAAAATGGAAGCCGTAGACAATAGCTTGCCGGCCCCACGTTTGATCTAATTGAACAGATTCATTTTCAAAGACTGAAAAGGATAAGAAATATCAACAACAATATATCCAATACAAACTCCCCCAAGATAGATGCATAAGATACTTATTCAAGATACATAATCAATAAAATCTCAATACTATACATCACCGTACAAGTTCCAGATATCCAGTTATCTCTCTGACAAATTCCTAGACAAATAGAACAGCTAAAGACAGACACTCAGTGAATTGCTTCATTTTGTATAATTGCAAGTTCCACGTTAACCAGAAATCAAGCTCAAATCTGAAACACAATCTTGGATGCATTTGATATTTGAGCTTTAAACATGGACAGGGTAGGTATATGTCTACCCTAAATAAGTACAAGGGATTCTGGAGAGGGCAGAAGCTTCGGATACAACCTCATGAAGGCCATTTGGAAACATCTCAGGAGAAGATGCCTAAAAAGCAAATGGGCTATCACAGTGTCCAAGTGTTAAGCACTCTTTAATCGAGCCGCAGAAAACTTCGTCAGCAGAAAAGTTAAAATCACTCAAGAATTCAGCCTCCTGTCATGCAAACCCAAATGTCTCCCATCTCGCCAAGAAGAATAATTATCATTTTTTGCACTATGAGAAAGAGGAGTGTCATGCAACTTTCTCATCCCTGCTGAAAATCTATATTAACCTGAAGGAAACGGGCATTGAACAACTTAAGTTAAGCATCACAAACTCGATGCCTTTAACTATCGCCCCACCTGGTCTTCTATTAGTAACTTACAACCTCCTAGAGATCATAATGAAGAGGTAACTGCTACATTTGTCTGCGATAGCTAATGGAACAATTACCTTTGCTTGCAACCCACACTTATGCCTACTACCGTCATCAAATAGCATCACCATCATAAACAATAGGTTTCTCACCATTTTGATTCAGCCCAAATATTTCTAAAAAGTATGTACTTAAGCAGCTTATACCCCCTTGAATAAGCATTCATTAGGGGATCCAACATTACAAAGTACTTGGAATTCTACCTCAACATAGCCATGTAAAAGTGGCAAATAGTTTGTTAGAACTTTTGAAACCCATGGGAATATAATTCTAACCAACTCCCAATTTCCTAACCATGCTCAGGAAAATCACTAGAGATTTCTTTTATCCTAATGGCCCACTCAGCCTGCTGGTATAACCTCACAATAGTTAGCCTCAATTCCATATCACAGGATGACCCAAAACAAATGAACTTCCAAAGAAAGAAGTCTAAATAATTCCTGAACGTGGAAGTGGAATCTTTAGTACCATGTACCCTGCTCTCCACGGTGAAGACTCACTTATATAACTCCACAACACATGGAGCTCTATCCTGAAGAGGTATAGGATCTAATTTCAAATCTGTTCTTCAGTAGCCACTGGACCCTACAATGCCTGCAACATCATTTGCAATTTAGAACATATGTATAACCATTTCCCTAACTGATAGGTGGACATGTAAAGAGAAGCTACAAACATCAGGACTTTTAGGGAAAGAATTATCAAACCTTCTCAACAGCAACTCTAATGATTCCCGAAGTTTAAAGACGCACACATCAAATAGCCCCGAACCTGCATAAAAAAAGCCATCTAAACCTACTTGATGCTAAAGTAATCCAAGTAATCTATGACCTATGGCACTAAGAAAACGAACCCCGTCCAACAGGCAGCTACATCAAATACCACGAAGTTCTAATGCAGATTAACGCCTATAATTTTCTTATCTTCTCCCATAATCATGTATGACATGCGATTTCCAGACTTTTTACAGGAAATTTTATTAAAACAAGAAAAATCACGAATTAAACACATCATAACGGAATTGAACGGGGCTAAGAAGAGTAACACAAAAGATTATATTTAGTCAAAGAATCTACAAAAATAAAAACCCAATCAGTAACAACAATTTTAAGGTTAAGAGATGGATAATGAGCACCGAACCGGACGTCAGCAAGCAAAATCAAAATAGAAACAAACGGTCAAACAAACCATAATGCACAAAAAAAGCTAAAACCCGAGCATCAGAAACCATGGAACAAACGATCAAGAGAAAAACCAGCAAAACAAATCAAGCGAAAGATGATCAACCTCAACAAAAAGTACGCATGATCAAACAAACATAAAAACACACGTAACTCTCTGCGTACGGTAAAATTCATCAAACAAGTAGATGATCGGCCGAAAAACGTACCTCGGTGAAGAGGTTGATGACTAATATGATGGCGACGGAGCAACAGCTGACAGCTAAAACAGCATATTGTAGAGAGAAGGTTAGGGTGAGAAAGGGAGGAGAGAAATGAAGTGGTTCGGTGCGTCTGGCTTCGTTTCGCAGGAATAAGAGGAGGAGAAAATGGCTGGTTCGCCAAACAACCACCGGCTACCGGCACCACCCGTATTAATACCTTTTTAAAACTTTTATTAATACTGCTGTGTTATTTATATAATTGGTTATGCTGTTTATTTTATTTTGTTTGATACGGTACCGGGACAAGCCCGTGTGACGGTTGCCTTCCTGGTTGTGCTGTACGCTGACATGTAATTTGTTAGTATAAAATATTTAATTATTATAAAATTAGTTAAATTTTTAATAAAAAGATTTAATTATTATAAAATTAGTTAAAAATTTTAATAATTAAATTAGTTAAAATTTTAATTTAACTAATTTAATAATAATTAAATCTTTTAAATCAACAAATTATAAATTAAAGTTTTAACTAATTTTATAATAATTAAATCTTTTAAACTAAATAGCAGCTTAAAGCTTAACCTTCTAAATTAAAATTTTAAAATATGGTTAAACGAAATTATTTTTAATTTAAAATTAATTAATTAATTTTAATTTATAACTTGTTAATTTACAAAAATTAATCTATTATTTAATAAGCTAAAAAATTTTAATAATAAAAGTTATTAAAATAAATCTAATAGAAAAATTAAAATCTTAATTAAAAAGATAGAAGGCGTTAAGATTTTTATCACTAAACCTACCAAACAAGTTAAGTTTTTAATCATTGGAATATGAATATTTTGATATATTATTTAAATATGTTAAAATTACTTATTTATTTTTTAATTTGCTAAATTTCCTAGTATATCAAATAGGTTACTTTTTCAAATATTAGATAAGCATCATAGGACGTCATGATAAGAATATTTGTGACCTAGTGGAAGAAAAAAAGATACATGGCGATTATTTGGGAAAGTGTTCTTCATACTTGATAGTTGAAAAGTGTTAACAAAACCAATATATTTCAATAAAAGATAGTTTAAACAATAATTTAAACTGTTCACAAAGTTTCTCTGATTTAAAAATATAAAAAGTTTTATTAAAAGTCCTTATTGATTTAATTATTTAACATACAAAAAATTATCCAAAATAAATATCCTAATTAATACAATTAAATAAACAATATAATTATGTAAACTACAAAAGCTAAGTATAAATAAAGAAATTAATAATTTATTTTAATATATAAAATAAAATAGAATAATTTTGCTCTCTTTTATTCTTATTCTCTTCAAATTTTATAATGCCCTGTTCTTTTATTTATTTATTTATTTATTAATTATTATTATTATACTTTATTTATTTATTTATTTTTCTCTTTGTGTGGGTCATTTGAAAATAATATCTCTATTAGATAGGGATAAAATAACGTACTACTGAATCTTTTTAGATCATGCGTGATGGATGTTGTTAAAAATTTGTAATACATTATAACCTCAATTATTTAGATATGAGAGTGGAGGAGCGTGAGGTTAAAAGGTCCTGTGTTCAATTATCTCTGTTTACGCTCTTTCAATCGAGTATGTCATACAGAGCTTGTTTAATATGAAGTACTCGATTGACATGATTTCAAGCTATTGCGTCAATCCAAAGATTTACCCAGTGCACATCTAAAGAGTGACAACTGTAGGTTGCTTTGCTTAAAAAAAAAGTTGAATATTTATAAAATATTTATAAAGGATTATGAATTTCTTGTTCTATAAAATAAATAATGATTATAATTTTAAAATTATAATAAAATATTAACACATGAATCTTGTTGCCGGTGCATATAATTAAAAAATATTTTTATACGCAGGAATTTTATAAATTACTTTTAACTAAAAATTTATTTTAATAATATATAAAAATAATGTAAAATTACACTACTGAAATTTTTATTAAGTTCATATAAATAAAAATATATATATTCAAAATTATTTTATACATATCAATTGCAGAAGAATGTTAAATTGAAATATAATTAAGTTATTTATAAAAATTGTTCATATTATAAAAATAAATACTGTAATTAATCGAATTACTTAATAACATTTTTATACAAACTAAATATTTTAGTTAATAAATTTACCTTATGTAATATTAGAAGATAAGATAATTATTTACCTATCATTATCTTTAAAAAAGTATAAATAAAGACATTAATTAATTAATTTTGATATATAAAATAAGATAAATGAATTCCTTTCACCTTGAATTCTTTCTATTTTATTTTACTCCTGTTCCAGCAACTTTTTGTCAATAATTTCTCTTATTCATTTTACTTTTCAAATTTCATATCAAATTTAAATTTACACATTAACCATCCTTTCTTAAAAAATTTACAATATGATACAATTTCGTATTCCGTGCATTGATCTGAAATCCCGAAGCATCCTGTTCTTTCAAGGCACCTCCAACCAACCAATATGTAGGGGACAAGCTGCATTGTACATTAATGTTTTCGCTTGTGTTGACCCACTGGAGGAGCAGGTACCAAGTAATGTAATGTCTCATTATGTGATTTATGCGGAGCAGTGTAGCCCTGAGTTTGGCAGGTTCGCTGTTGTTACTCTACTCAGGCGTGTCAACGTGGACGATGATCGCCGTATCGACATTGGTTTCCTCTCTTTTGTCCTTTTTTTGCATTAGAAGGCGGAAACGTGTGTTGTCCCACACATTTGTTCTTGCATAGACCAATAATGCTTCGAAGTTAAGCTAAGTAGCCAAACCCACGTAGTTATACGTTAGGATTATTCTTTGGTTAGCTTCTTCCATACTCACCTTCATATACACTGTCCTAAATTACAAACTTAGAATCATTGTTTTAAAAATTATATTTGAAATTAAATTAGTAAAATCAAATATTTTAAATAAAATTAGCTAAAGTTGAATAAAATTAAATAATTTAAAATATTATTGAAAGAGAATATTTTTATTCATAAAAAATTAAATTTTAATTAAAAAAAGAGACTGTTGAATAAAAATTAATTAATTTATTTTAATTTATAAAAAATTATTAATTAATAAAAATTAGTTGATTAATTAATAAATTGATCAGTTTTTAATAACAAAATGTATTTAAAATAAATTAAACTAGAAAATTATAAATCTAATTAAAAAATTAAAAAATTTAAAATTTTTACAATTAAACTAGCCGAATAAATAAAAAATAACTTTTCTATAATTATTGTTTAAGTAATGCATTACTTGTGTAGTTAATTATGAGGTTTTCATAATAATAAACAACCGAAATCAAATAGAAAATCATGGGTTACTTTGCTTCTTTACATGTTATGATTTAAACAATACGGTCCAATCCTTAGCTAGTAGCTAGTTTGTTGCTTTTTGTATGCCAATCATAGTGTGTGTTGCTTTTGCTCTTCATTGGTTGAGTATAATACTGAAGGTGCCCTCTTGGGATAGAGTTATAAATTTTTTTTAGTTACCCTATTAGGTGTTTTAGAAGGGTTTTAATCGTGAGAAGGTGTCTTTAAATTATCCACTCTTAGATTTATTTTCACTCGCACTAGATTAGCCCATAAAAAATAAAATGTTGACTAAACAGATTTCTCTATTTCCAAAACTCAAACTCGAGACTTTTAATTAAGGGACGAAATTATTAAACCTCTGACACTAACATATTTGGCTGAGTTATGATTATCTTTTCTCAACAGCGCATGGTCATTTTGGGCGTATCAGGAGAGTGCACTATCATTCTGGGAATCCTGTTGCCACCCCTGCTGAGGGTGAAAATGGTAAAGAGTGAGAATGCGTTGAACCATTGACGAGAGGCAGAGAGAGAAGAAAAGGATGTACTATTACTACCGCATACAGTCTGGTGTGACCTCTAACGGACTTCTAACTTGTCCGGCGTCGTCTTGGAGAGTTGACACTGCTGCATTCCTTAGCAAAGTCCAAACCTTTCGGGAGAAGAGAGAAACCCAACGTCACTAAAGACAAAGAGCTCAGAAGAAGATGAGCGTGATCCACATTCTCACCAGAGTGGACGCGATTTGCCAGAAGTATGACAAATTTTGAAAAGCACAAGGATCATAATGTCTCCGGAGACGACGGGTTTGCTCGCCTCTACGAGGACGTCGAGTCCGACATCGAAGCCGCCCTTCAGGTTAGATTCTTTTTCTACTTGTTTTTGGAATCTGCTTGATTAAATGTATGCTTCTAGCATCCAAAATTGTGGAAGTCTACTACTTGGTGTGGACTTCGTTGAGTGAAGCTTGAGAGTTATAAGTTTGGCATTTTTTTGTAGTTTTTAATGATTTTATTGTCAATTTAGTGATGTTTTCGAGTTATGTGATTAACAGGAAGCGGAGCTTGCTTTGAGAGAGAAAAATAAGTCGTCGGCAGTGGCTTTGAACACGGAGATTCGTCGAACCAAGGCCAAATTACTAGAGGAAGTTGCTAAGTTGCAGAGATTAGCAGTAAAGAAGGTTTTCATGTTGTTTTTGAATGGTTTTATTGAGTTAATTATCTGTAGTGTTATTAGATCCATGACATGCGCTCCGAAATTTCACTTGATTGTGGAGAATTCTGATCTGTGATAGGAGGCATCGTTTGGAATTGAATTTTGATGGATTTTTGTTGATTCTGAGAATGGCCTTTGATCTAGATGAAAAAAAGGCGTCATTTGTAATCAATTGTGCAATTTTGATGGATACTTTGGATCACTATACGATTCAAGGGCACTTTCAAAATATGGGGGAAATTAAGAAGAAGCTTGGCTAAAGACCCAAGTTGATATTTTTTTTCTTCTGAAATTTTGGTCGAGATGGTGATGGGCTGCAGTGGTAGTTTACTGCCCATTTGGAAGTGATGCTTTATCTTGTCTTCTTAGACATTAAATTGAAACTCTGGATTGTTTTCACGTCTGCGTTTATATTTGATGTCCAAGAAAGGGATGAAAATTTGTTTTTTGTGCTTGCCTCTTGTGCTGTTGAAACTTCACGAGATTGTTAGTTTCTTCCCTCCCTCTTCTGAAATCTACTTTTGAGCTCTTAAATTGACTAATTTGGGCCTTGTGCAATATGATGATCATAATCAATTGGCAGGTTAAGGGACTTTCGACAGAAGAACCTGCTGCCTGCAGTGATCTTGTCCTTGCATTGCCAGACAGGGTTCAGGTCGTACCAGATGGAGCTGCAATGACCTTAGAAATGATTCTTTGTGATGGTTCCATTACTGAGGTCAAGACTTGTAATTTATGGGACTCTATCTCTTACCTGCTTGTCTTGGTCAATAGATGGTTAATTTGATAATGAATACTTTCAAGAAAGGGAGCAGTCAAGCCAATTTAGGAAGGAGGAGTATGAAATGTGTCTAGTAAAGAAGGCAAGTGTCCTCTTAAATTGGAAGTTTCTTTTTGGTTCTTAGCGCTATTATGTAAAGGATGTTAGATTGCGTATTCATTATCTAACAACTGGTTTCAGTTTTGAATATTGTAATTTTTAGTTTCTTGCAGGATCAAGGCTTGGATATGATTTGTGAAGGCTTAGATACTCTAAAAACCATGGCTCTTGACATGAATGAGGTAATCTTTTGGCCTCTTGGTTTCATGTATATTTGTATTTGCTTGCTTGTGATGTATGCATAGGGATATGCACATAAATATATAATTTTGGGTGAACAGTGATTGATTTATATTTATTTCATGTTAACTCTTTATGGATATCTGCAGGTGTTGGATAGGCAAGTTCCTTTGATGGACAAAATTGACACTAAGGTGAGAAGCATGTTCATCAACCTTTTTTATTCCACTTAACTTTATTAGAGGTCATGTTAACTATTTTTTATACATCTTGCAGGTTGACAAGGTAACATCTGACCTCAAAAATACTAATGTTAAACTTAAAGATACTATTAACTAGGTGATCAAGCTGAAAATTAACCAAAATTATTGTAATCCATCATTCTTGAGGATGCTAATTTGCTGATCAGTTTTTGTAGATTGAATTACTTTTGTTCTTTGAAGTTGCGATCCGGTCGAAATTTTTTCATTGACATTGTATTGATGTGCATAATTCTGGGAATTGCTGCCTACTTGTACAAGTATGTTCCCATTACTTCTATAAATGGTTGTAAAACATGCATTTTTTAGTATCCTTTCTTAATTTTAGTTTGGAAAAATATTTTTTGATTGATTTCCTTGCTAAAAGATAACCATTAAGTTTGCTGCATATTGTAGATGGAAATCATTAACATATTCTTGTAGGGGCTACTTGTTAGTTTTTTATGAAACCTTTGAAAAAGGGAACTTTAATATTTACCTGCAGGGCTTTCTTTAGTAAACTGATGGCTTCTCATAATTGTTTTGTTGAAAATTGCTGCAATGTATGTCCTGAGCTCTATATATATATATATATATATATCCCCAATAATTGGGATGACTTAACAATAGTAGTTAGGAAATTAGCTGATTGAGTTGATAACTAGTGTTGATATGTTTCATTGACGAACACTGAAGTATGGAAGTTCTAGCTCAATAATTCTTGAAAAGTTGAGGCATTCTTGTCCCTTCGGAACCCTTGGTCAAAGGGCTACGGGAATAACTAAAACTATTCAAGTACATGGTATTGTTAGACCACATATGTCGAGAAAGGTTTTTTTCACTGTGACTCCTAGGCTGGTGGAATATTTCACCAATAAGTCTCAAGGAAGCTGTATTATTGGTCTCCAGCCTATATACTTTTCAGGTGGCTAATAGGGCAGATTTTCATAAGAAGGCAAAGATAGCTTAGATTTTAGTTATGCTAGCTGAGACACAAACATTTTTTCTCTTTACAGGCATCAATTCTCAAGGCCTGTCTTTTAGAAATCTAAACAGACTATCCCTTCCACTTATAACTTATACCTCAAACAGGATTTATAGTCCAAGACTTTTTGATTATAAAGAGGCAAGTGTAAAGTATACTTGTCTTTCTGTGTGACTATAACTACATTATTTAAGAATAAAGCTTTTAGGAGAGAGAAAACTTAGAAGAAAGCTGTAAGATAGAAAACACAATTCATATTATTGATGGAACTAGGTGTTAATCTGGTTTGATTACAAAGGAAGAGAAGCTTTGCTTTTATAGGCCAAGCAAAGGAGAACAAGATAAATAACTTTTAAATGACGACCTTACGTAATACAATAATGTTAACTAAAATACAAAAGCGCATAATGAAAGTAAAAATTATTACTTGAGGAGATCTCATGACTACCATACACAAACACAAACAAACACGAAAAGATCAAGAAATAATTGTGAAAAATAACTAAAAACAAATATATATACAAAACACCAATTAAAACCAAAAACAAAACTAAATTACTTCACTCCTCGGCAACGATGTCAAAATTCTTAATGCACCTCATTAGAAATTCTTAATCGTAGGTCCTAGTTTTCCTTTATGTTGTATCTTATCAAAATAAGTTCTTTAATTAGATTTAGCTAATAAAGCTTAGAATATGCTTTCTATATTTAGTATGACAACTACATCATGAACTAGGAAAACAAGTTATACCTAACAAATACACAAGCGTGGGTCATTTAACCTATGCTATGTTATCCCTAATGATTCACAACCATTAGTTTACCACAAATGAATCAAATATACAACTATTACATGTTGCATTCTAGATTTTGACAATGGGTTTATGCATAAATGATCTATTGAAAGAGTTCAAGTTAGTCTTACACGAATGCCCAAAACATTAACCAAATGATAACATAACAATTTCTAGAGAGAGAGAATCAACAGTACAAGATGAAGAGATGCCCAAATCTGTTGTTCGACTTCGATTTCCCCTTCTAATCGGAATGAAGAAGGCTAGCTCTCCATAGATCTAAAAGAGGTAAGTATTCTGCTCACTTTTGTGCTTCTTAAACTCTTCATAATCAGCCCGTCTCGTAATTACTGGAAAGGAAAGATAGGGTACATAACAGGAGCAATCCAAACTCCAAGGTCAGAAGACCCCAATTTCGACCAGTGGTGATTGGAGAATGCCATGGTTATAGCGTGGCTTATCAATTCCATGGAACCAAGGGTTGGAAGATCCTTTATTTTTCTCCCAATAGCCAAAGATGTATGGGAAGTAGTCAAAGAAACATACTCAGACCTGGAAAACAATGCTCAGCTG
>JANIJH010000004.1:59683292-59694784 GCA_024520975.1 Erythroxylum areolatum | reverse complement strand
TCTGTAGCGGATAGGTGCCGCTCCGCTCCGCTCCTCCGCGATAGCGCCGCGATCGCCCGCTATTAACTACTCTGTTCTCAAGGCCAATCAGATCATACCTTGTTTACTAAGAGGAATGGGAAAGGTAAAATCGCTGTCCTAATAGGGTATGTGGATGATATCATAATTACTGGGAGTGATCAAGTGGAGATAGAGAAATTACAAGCTCAGCTCGGGAAGGAATTTGAAGTAAAAAATTTGGGGCAGCTTAGATATTTTCTTGGCATGGAAGTAGCTCGATCCAAGAAGGGAATTGTGGTGACTCGAAGAAAGTATACTTTGGATTTATTAAAAGAGACAGGTTTAAGTGACTGTAAACCATGTGATACACCAGTAGAACCAGGAAAGAAACTTGGACAGCCCAAAAATGGTGTTCCAGTAAACAAGGAAAGGTACCAAAGACTTGTTGGGAAACTAATTTACTTATCTCACACCAGGCCCAATATAGCATTTGCAGTGAGCTTAGTAAGTCAATTTATGCACTCACCATATGAAGAACACTTGGAGGCTGTTATCAGAATTTTGAAATATCTAAAGGGATGTCCTGGAAAGGGATTGTTCTTTGAGAAGAAGGAAAAAAGAAGTAAAGAAGTCTACACGGATGCAGACTATGCTGGTTTAATTACTAACAGAAGGTCAATATCAAGCTACTGCACCTATCTATGGGTGAATATGGTAACATGGAGGTATAAAAAGCAAAATGTAGTAGCTAGAAGTAGTGCAAAAGCTGAGTACAGGGCTATGACTCAAGGAGTGTGTGAAGTCTTATGGCTCCGAAGAGTTATGTCTGAGTTACATTTGGATGTTAAGCCTCCCATGAAGTTGTATTGTGACAATAAGGCCGCCATTAATATTGTACACAATCCAGTACTTCACGAAAGGACAAAGCATATAGAGGTTGATAAGCACTTTATCAAGGAAAAAATGGAAGATGGAAGCATATGTGTCCCATTTGTTCCTACTAAAGAACAAAGAGCAGATGTCTTCACAAAGGGGCTGTTCAGGCAACCATTTGAAGAGCAAATTAGCAAGTTGGGCATGATAGACATCTTTGCACCAACTTGAGGGGAAGTGTAGAGAATCCCGTAATAATAGATAGTCCCTTAATTAAGGGATTATCCTTAGAGATTATACTTAGATGTGATATCTAGCTATATTAGGGATATTTCCAAATCCATAACTATGTATCCCAGCTCTATATAAGAACTGCAACATATGTAAATAATAATTTTTGAATATATATCGAAGTTTTTACAGCATTCTCTTATATTCCACAACCCATGACGATCATAAGGTACTTCAATCTTTTTTGATCTCATAAAGTAATATGAGATTATGCTTTTAGTTAAGAAAAGTCACATTGGAACATCCTAAATAGAATTTTTAGAAATGAACTTTCATGATGGGTTTTATCAACGTGGCCCACATATAGCTAGTGAGTTATTACAATTTCCTGACGCAAATTTCAGTATAAAGCAAATCCATGAATTCCTTGGAATTATTAATTACATTAGAGATTTCACTCCTCACATGGTTGATTGTACAAGTTCCTTATCAAAATTGTTGATAGAGAATCCATCACCATGGAGCAAGGATCAAACGAAGGCTATTCAACACTTAAAACAAGTGAGTCAGCATCCATGCCCTTTAAAAATTCCTGACAAAGGTCAATGCATACTTTAGACAAATGTCAGTAATTATTATTGAGGTGCCATCTTGATTGAAGAGATTTATGAGAAACAACATTATTGTGGCCATGCTAGTGGCTAGTTCAAGGAATTAGAAAAATACTACCACACCATATACAAAGAGATTTTGACGGTAAAGAAGGGCATTGAAAAGTTCAATTTCCACCTCAACCTTTATCACTTTGTGATTGAAATGGACAATACATCTTTTCTAAAGATCCTTGAGTCTCATAAGAAGATATTGCCTGATAGTCAGTTGCTTCGTTAGAAAGATTGATTCTCCCACTATAATCCGCCATATCAAACGCCATATCAAACGTCATCCCAATGTGCTAGCTGATTTCCTCTCATGACCCAAAAAGCAAATCCAACTTCTTACTTCCATCTTAGAAAAACCAATTCCTCTCTCCATTTTTCCAACTATGGACTTCCCACTTTATACTAGAATTAAGAAATCTTTTCCTCCAATAACCCGAAACCCTCCTCAAACTCTTGATGAAATTGCTATCCTTCTACGGAAAAGTCTTTGTTATTACCTTCATTTTGTTCTTATCACCTTGAACATTCCTCTTCATCTACATCACTTCGACATCTTAACACCATATCAGACTCTGCACTATATCAATGACTCTTACTGAGCCCACTATGTAGCATCTCTGGGCTTTATTTGCCTCTATGCATGTCCCATTGCTTTATCTCCTCTACATGGCTATTAGCATTTAGCCAATTGTGCCAATGCTAGTTCTCTGTTGTGGACATTCTTGAAATAGTTCCAACCATTGGCCAAGTGGCATATCCAATTAGGCTAGATACTTAACACATACCAATTATGAAGTATTCCCTTGGCTGAACAGAAAGCTCATTTTATCTTTATTGTTCACCATCCTTATAGCATGACTGAAAATGGTTATGTTTACACCATTAATCATTTTAAAATTTGGAGGACCTCCATTGACTGGAAAAAAAAAACAGAAAGATTTGATGCGTGATCTTGATCACTTTTTAGATCACCTTTTTCATCATCCCAAACCTACTACTTGCACATCTTTGGGTCCATACCCTAGAGATTTTGCCCTACCAGAGCCCATTTCACCGACTACTAGATATTGGTCTTCAGTTGACCAATTTGCTCACGTAGGTTTTAGTGTCTTGGCAGGAGAACTACTATGTCCCACCTAGTTTTGAGCCCAAGAAGACTTTTGAAGTTGGAGAAACCTCCATTGCTCATAAGCCCAATGAAGAGCCCAAACTTCCAGACTATTTCCAAGACGCTCAAGAACCATTTCATAAAAGAAATAGAAAAATTGGATAATGATATGTCTATTTCTGATGATGACAGTAGACTCTGATTTTTATTTACACCAACCTATTGAGAGATTCCTCCTTATCACTAAGGAATAATATTAGGCCCCAGTGTTTTCCAATAATTTTTACTTTCATTATGCACTTTTGTATTTTGTTTACATTATTGTACTATATAGGGTCATCATTTAAAAGTTGTTTATCTTGTTCTCGCTTGCTTGGCTTATAAAAGTAAGGCTTCTCTTCTTTTGTAATCAAACTCGATCGATACCTAGTTCCATCAATAATATGAAGTGTGTTTTCTATCTTATGATTTCCTTCTAAATTTTCTCCCTCTTAAAAGCTTGATTTTTGAATAATGTAGTTAAAGTCAAACAGATAGACAAGTACGTTCTACACTTGCCTCTTTAGGAGGATCTTGTGTATCAGAAGTCTTAGACTATTAAGTCCTATTTTAGGTCGAAGTTATACGGGGAAGGATTTGTCAATTTAGATTTCTAAAAGACAGGGTTTGAGAATTGATGTTCGTAAAGAGAAAAAGGGCTTGTGTCTCGACTAAGCATAACTGGAACCTAAGCTACAATTAGTCTTTTTATCTTTTCCCTCTTATTGCTTTATTAATCACTCAAAAAGTATATAGGTTGGAAACTTATGATGCAGCTCCCTTAAGACTTATCGGTGAAATATTCTACTAGCCTAAGAGCCATAATGGAAAGAGCCTTTCTTGATTCATGTGGTCTACCAATACTATGTACTTGAATGGTTTCAGTTATCCCTGTAGTCCTTTGACAAGAATGGATAATGTTTTTTTAATCAAGAAAGTTGATTTCACCTCATTAGATTTCATAAAGTTCTGATCACCCTATCATCAGAGTCTGGTCTGTTACGAATACAATATTGTTTGACATTTTAGTTTATTTCTAAAGTGGATAAATAAACAATTTTGATGTAGGTATTTGAGAGCTACACTGATGTTGTATTGTTATAGTTTTGAAGTTTGAACTGTAAAACCAACTATCATGCTAGCAACTGCTTTATTATACCGCAAATCCTTTGTGTCTTCTTATTAGCAGTAGTTGCATATGGCATTCAAATAATTAGATACAGAGTTTGGAATATTTAATTGAGCACTAGGGTGGTGTTGGCTTAATTGCCTGTCGTGAATTGTACATACAATCAAACCCATAAATATGTAAACTCAGGAGCTAATTAAATTTCTCGTACTCATTTCTTGAAGAGTTTTCACTTGTTAGTCTCTAGCCTTCAATTATGTAAGGAAATTCTTGCATCTGCAGAATCTTACCCAAGAAATTGTAACTATGAAAGCATAGATTAGCTGTTTCGTATTTCAAGGAAAAGTTTCTTTCTTTTGGTCGACCGCTGGAAAGACACCTTACTGAGCCTGTTCTGCTTGTAGTGTTTTGAGGAAGTGAACGAGAAAACATATATTTGGGATGTGGTGGTGTTGGCTCGTTTCAGGTGTAATCACGTGTGTTGATAACTTACAGTGCTCTTTTTTATTTTTTGTTTATTGCATTTAGATATGCATTATGCTTGGCATCAACTTTCACAATTTGATCATCTTCGTTTGCAATTTGTTCCTTTAACATTGTCACCAAGGATTATTAGCGGTGGTCAAAATTATTTGATTTCGTATCGCATGCATAGTTTTCCCAATGGTACTATGACAACTTAACTGTAATAATTTTTGTAATGTGTTATAATTTAATAAGTAGAGAATACAAATTCAAGAAGTTTGCATGCTAGGCATTTGATGTATGGCGTCCATGCATTAGTGACATCTTCAGATTTGTATACAAAATAGAAGGAAATAACATAACTAAAATTTTGATGCTCCTTTCATACAAACCTTTAGTATCAATTTGGTTATTGTTGCAATACACAAGAGATGACTTGAAATGTCTTAGTAGATGCTTCATAGTTGATGGAATGGCCGATGAGACTGTTTAGCCTGTAACAATCATGCCCTCTACTTGCTTATATCTATATGATTGTAGTAAGGGGAGGATGGATAAATTCTGTTTTGACTGAGATTTGGGTTGATTTAAAAATAAAAAATTTAAACTTCGAATTGGCTCAAAGTTAGGCTTCACATTTGGCCCGACGCAACTTTTGTCAAAATGAGTGAAATAAAAAGGAAAATCTCGTTGGTCGCTGACTCTTCCCAACTATCTCTAATAAATCTTGTCTGGTCTTTACTTAATTGTCTCTAATAGATCTCTAAAGCTCATCGCCACTATTGATGTCGTTGCTGCTATCATCGTCAAACTATCTAGTTGCTTTCTGCCGAGGGCCTGCTCTCACATCTTGCGTGAGATTTTGCAAACAAGAGGGTCAAAAGATACGCAATTTTGCTTCAATTACAGCTTTCAGGAATCATATCTAGTCCAAGTTCACCTTCTCAATTTGTTGGATTTCATCCTAAAGGACTTGGTTATAATATTCTTAAAAAAATAGTTTAGTACCATCCAATTTCACCTTCTCAGGTCTTTGGATTTCATCTTAACGGACTTGGTTATAATATATTTAAAAAAAAGCTAGTTTAGTACCATCCAAGTAGCAGTGTTGTTTACCGTGAGTCTGAATTTTAGCATGGTTTCTTTATGGTAAGTGTTGTCAACGTGCATGTTGGGGGTGCTTAACTTTAACGTACAAGCTCGATTGATTTCATGCTTCCAATATTTTAGATGTTTATGTTTATAATTTTTTCAAATGGGTGAACTAACCATTCAATGAAATCTAACACAATAGAAAATTTCAATATAACGAATGATCATATAATAAGTGAATAAACAATTTAGACATCACTTCTAATTGTGTTGTTATAGAAAGTTTCAATCTTTATGAAGTGTGTTAAGAAGACAGGTATTTAGTATCTTATACATTATACAAAGTTTTGGAACATATTTATATTGGTATAGGAACAACTAATTTACATAATAATCTCCTCTAATCAAGCATAATAAAGCCCAAATTGCTGCAAATATAATTCACCAAAACTCCAGTTAGAGCCTTTGGGAAAACATCTCCATATTGTTCTCCGATTTTGACATATCTCATAGAAATCAAGTTTTGTTGTACTTTTGCACGAATAAAGTTACAATCTATCTCAACATGTTTAGTTCATTCGTGGAATATACAATATTAGAAGTAATATACAGTGTTGCCTGATTATCACGCAACAACTATGCTAGTTATGAGGTTTTAAAACCAATTTCTGTTAGGAGCTGGTGTCCATACTATCTCACATTATGATTGTACAATAGTTTTATAGTTAGACTTTGCACTAGAATTGGATGCAACATGTTGCTTCTTACTTTTTCATGAGACTAAGTTTCCTCCAACGAAGACATAATAATCAGTAGCTGATCTTTAATCGATTTTAGAGTTTGCCTAACTAGCATCTGAGAAACATTTTGTATGAGTATGTCTATGATTTTTAAACAGAATCCCTAGACCAGGAGCTCCCTTTAAGTGACATAATATTTGTTTTTATAGCTGTCCAAGGATGAGTGGTAGGAGAAGAAATAAATTGATTTAAAACAATAACAAAAAATGCAATTTTAGGGTGAGTTACTATGAGATAATTGAATTCCCCAACCAATCCCCTATATTTCTTAGGATCTTTAAACAATTATCTATATTTGGTGAGTTTGTAGATTTGGAATCAATGGAGCATTACATGGCTTAGCCTTCTCTTTCCAACCTTAGTTAGTAGATCAAGTACATACTTCCTTTGTGATAGGAGAATGCCTTTCTTGCTTCTTGTCACTTCAATCTCTAGAAAATATTTCAAAGCCCCTAATCCTTTATATGAAATTGACTATGAAGGAAGGATTTTAAGGATGAAATGCCCATAGTGTCACTTCTAGTAATAATGTCATCTACATACGCAACAAGGAGAATGATACTGATGCAAAATGTTTATAGAATGCTGAGTGATCAAAATTGCTCTTCTTCATGTCAAACTTTTCCATTACCTGACTAAATTTTCCAAACCAAGCATGAGGACTTTGTTTTAAACCATATACAGACTTTCAAAGATGACATATTTTCTCGTTCTCCCCTTGAGCAGCAAATCCAGGTGATTGCTCCATATACACTTACTCTTGAAGATCTCCATGTAAGTAAGCATTCTTAATATCTAACTGATGTAGGGTCTAATCATGAGTGGCTACTAAAGAAATGAATAGACGAATAAAGGTCAATTTAGCAACAAGAGAGAAAGTATCAAAATAATCCACACCATTAGTCTGAGCATAGCTTTTGGTTACAAGTTGTGCTTTAAGTCGAACAATAGATCCATCCGAATTGATTGAGTGTAAAGAAAAAATTTGCAAGGTACTTAAAATTGATAATATCCTCCTAAGAAAAATAAGTCTATAAATAGAAGGGTCCTATCAGCCTTAAAAAAAATCCTATTAACGTTGAAACAAAAAGAATCTTGTTAATTGAAAGGAGTCTGCTAACGCTAAAAAAAGGAGCCTGTTAATTGATAGGAGTCTGCTAGTGTTAAAAAAAAGAAACCTATTAATCGATAAGAGCCTATTAAAGCTCAAAACGAAAGAAGCATATTAATCGATAGGAGTCTGTTAACGTTCAAAATGAAAGGAGCCTCTTGCGATATAAAAACATTAGGAGCCTATTATAAAACTGAATGAGCCTCTCACCAGTTTGAAAACACAAACCTTATAATGTAGAAATTTAAAGGTTAAGAGAGAGAGAGAGTGACAGTTGATTTATACTGATTTGACCTATAATGAAGCCTACGTCCTATCCCTAAGTATTTAACTGTAAAATTCAAATAGTAAATTTTCACAAGCCTCTCCAAGCTCACAAGTATATATTTTTTAAAGTTCTTCATCCTTTCACACTCGTAGTGTTTAACAAATCTCTAAAAGCTCACAACAAGAAAAGTATAAAGGATTTAATAGTCTTTCTCACTTTCTAAGACACAAGGAGTTTGATATAATTTTCAAGAATATTGAAGCTGTTAAGGTATTTTGCAAGTCTCTATTTTCCATAAATGTAGTGGTTCTTCCTTAAGTATATATTTTCTTTAACTAGTCGTTACTTAATCTTTGATATCATCTCTACTAAAATCTTCGATATTCAAACGTTAAGATAAACGTTTTGTCAAGTCTTCCGAAGCTAATTATTCGAATTAATAAGATCCTTCTGGAGATCAGGAAACCATTTCTAATTAGGTAAGTCCATAAAGAAGGTTCCTGTAAGAAAGGATGTAATTATCCCATGATTTTATTTTCTTTTAAGAATTATATCGTTGGCTATATAAGAAAATAAATCCAATTTGAATTTTAAAATATTATAAAGTTATCATTAAAATCGTTAAACATAAACTTTGAGTTACAATTTCCATTAGGCAAGTTCACTAAGTCCCACGTACCATTAGCATCTAAAGCATTCATCTCCTTTATCATAGTAGTATGCCAACCAGGATGAGATAAGGCTTCATGGACATTTTTTCAGGAGCATCACAAAATCAAGTGATACAAAAAAGGAGCAAGAAGAGGAAGACAAAGGATTATAAGAGACAAAAGAGGAAATAGGATAAGTAAATTGACATTTACCATTGAAAAAAGAAATTGGAAGTTCTGGATCATGCTGTGGGATTTGATGACGAAGAAAAGATAGAAAGCAAACTTGTATTAGGATGATCCTTTTTTTTTTTGGAATTAACCAAGCAAATAGGTGGTGGTTGTGGTTATATAAGAGGATCATGTGTAGAGACAACCATTATAGTGTGATAGATGATCTTGTAAACTAACAGTTTGTTGTCCACCTTCTCAGAAATCGAAGAATTAGGAAAGAAGGGAATGTGTTCCATAAAGGAAACATCAACTGATACAAGATATTTGTTTAGAGTAGGACAATAACACAAATATCCTTTTAGTAAGTGAGAGTAACTCAGAAAGATGAATTTTAAAGATTTAGGATCTAATTTAGTAACTTAAGGACGAACATCATTTACAAAGCAAGTACTACCAAAAATCTGTGGTGAAATAGGAAAGAAAGGTTTAGTGGGAAAAAGAATATTATAAGGACTATGAAAAACAAATGAAGGCATACGATTAATCAAAAAATAAGTTCTGGAGATAACATCGACCTAAAATGGTTTAGGAACATACATTTGAAATAAGAGTGGTTTGATAGTTTCAAGGACATATCAATTTTTCTATTCAACGACATCATTTTGAGATGGTGTGCAACACATGATGATTGGTGAAGAATGCCATTCTAGATCATGTAAGTTTGGAATGATGTGAAAAAAAATATTCTTTGGCATTATCACTTATCAATGTATGAATTGAGGCACTAAATTGAGTTTTGATCTCAGCACAAAAGGTAGTGAAATGTGAAAATAACTCACAATGAGTTTTCATTAAATAAAGCCAAGTTATACTAGGTAAATCATCAATAAATGTGACCAAATATTGAAACCTAGATTTAGATACAATGGGATTTGGACTCCAAACATCAAAATGTACTAATTCAAACAGAAAGTTAGCTCTTTTTGTAAATCGAGAAAGTGAAGGCAGACAATGATGTTTGGCAAATTAACAAGACTCACAATCTAAGTAATATACATTATGAAACTAAGGACATAACTTCTTCATTAAAGATAAAGGGGGATGTCCTAACTAACAATGAGCTTTAAAAGAAGTTAAGACACTTAAAACAAGCAATGGATCTTGGCACCTGTGTATCTAGAATGTATAGACCTCCTGATTCTTGTCCTTTGCCAATAATCTTCTTTGTCGTAAGATCCTAAAAAAGACAATGATCAGGAAAGAATAAGATACAACAATTTACGAAACGAGTGAGTTCACTCACAAATAATAAATTAAAAGAGAATCCTAGTGGGTTTAAGATAGATGATAAAGATATTAATGGAGTGAGAATAGCAATGTCAGATCCAATAATATAGGAAGTAGATCCATTAACTAATTTAACATAGAAGGGGATGAGTGTTTATGAAAAGTAGAAAAAAGACTAGAATTACCTGTCATATGATATAAGACACCAAAATCAACAACCCATTGTGATAAAGATGAAAGGAGACATGAAGATGTGTTACTTAATCCGACAATACAAGTTATAAGAGGAGATGAACTTTTTAATGCTTCTTGGTACTGCGTAAACTTAGCAAACTCATCTGCAGAAACTGTAATTGTCTTTTCCAAATATAAATTAGGTGTAATGGTAGTTGTGACATGAGTAGAATGAAATTTTTAAGATTTGTTCATTTGTATCTAACAAGTACATTTAGTATGGCCTGACTCATGATAATATCGACAGTTAATTGTTTCGACATTTTGATTCTTATGGTCCCAATTTCATGTCCCTCCTCCTTTGCTATGAGTCTAATGAGTTGACTTTTTAGTGTCAAATCCATTATTTTGACTTAGAAATGCATTAGAGGTTTGAATGTTAGGAGGAATACATGTAGTGACTTCTGTGCTAAGTAGTCGTATAAAAATCTCATGTAAAAAAGAAAATTTCAACAATATAAAAAATTTTAGACTTGGCAACTTCAAATTGAGAGTTAAGACCGGCCAAAAAACTCATTACTAACACATGCTCCCTTTGAACTTGTTGATATTCAACATTGGGACTAAATGGTAACGAAAGATTTAGTTCTTCATAAATATTTTTGAAATTAATAAAATATGCCTCAAGTGATTGATCTTGTTATTCAATTCGGTAAAATCCCTTACATGCCTCATAAATATGTGAAATATTCTTTTATAAATATAAAATTTTAAATAATTCATTAATTCCTATACATACTCGCATTGATTATTAAAAGTAATGACACCATTATCAATAGAATTGCGGAATTGTAAAAATAATCAGGCATTATCTTTTAGTCATTCCTTCTAAATGTGGTTTGAATAAAGAACAAAAAGAGGCAAAATATGATCATTTTTATTGCTCTTTATGAAGGTCAAGAGCTTCATAAAGAACAAAATAAGACTTTGTTATGTGCCCGTGCTTGGGATCGAGTCCAAGGATGATTATCAAGAAAGTTAATCTCTTTCCCCTTATTTACGTTAATTCCTTTCCTTATAGAACCTATTTTTGGTGATGAAAAATTGGTAGAACTTGTCAAAGACAAGGTCTACCGAGATTGGCTAAATTACTTTACTCCTAATTAGCTAATTTTTATGATAATTTCTTCCTTACTTTATTGCATAACATAATAGCCTTATATAGGCAAAAAACATAAAAGTTTCACCTAAAATTAGGACTCCTAGAAAGACTCCTACTTAAGTTGTTTTAGGACTCTTAGAAAGACTCCTATTCAAGCTATTTTTATTAATATAACTATAACAAAAACTAATGCAGAAATAATAGGGAAATAATAGACTTCTACTAAAAATAAAATACTCCTCTAATAGACTCCTAATAAAACACTCA
>JANIJH010000004.1:59657718-59668732 GCA_024520975.1 Erythroxylum areolatum | reverse complement strand
TTCCATTTAGGAAAGGGGAAGCCTTTACCTAATTTGGACCTTGTTCGCGAGATCTATGAGAAAGATAGAGCTACCGAATCTGAAGCTGAAAGTGCAAAGGAGAAGGTTCAAAGATGGGAAAAGGAAAGGTGAGATATGAATATTGAAGACATTGATAATAAGCAAGCAAATAATGAGGTTCATTTAGAGAGTTTTTAACCATTTGAGAGCGAGAGTACTCCAACAGCACCAACAACTCAAGCTCCCTCCTCATCAACTCCTTCAGTGTCGAAGTCATCCTACACGGGTAAGAAAAGAAAAACATGAGTGTAGAAGATAAAATTTCTTCGAAATTACAAGTTATGTCCAATGCAATGAAAGAAATTGCACAAGCTATTATAGCCACAAACTCTCGTGTTAGAAAAGAGGAGGAAATATTTGACGTAATGAAAGAATTAGGATTGGAAGAACGTGTTCTTTTGGATGCAGTTGATTGGCTTGTAGAGCATCCTAACTTTATTGGTGTGTTTTTTGCATGTCCAGTTGATCTACGTTTAGATTGTCTAGGAAGATGGGTTGGTGTTAGGTTTTTATAGCTTGCTCTATTTAAGTGCGGAACTTTATGGATGATATAAATTGTTTTATGCAAGTATAAATATTTTTTATTTAATTTTTTGATGTAACGATCTTATGTCTCCTTATCACAGGAAGACATGTTAAACTTGTTATGATATTATGTAATTTGGAGTGAAATTTAAAAAAATTGATAGTGTCTTGTAGTTGTCAATGCAAAAGAACTACTGCTTGTTTATGCATTTTTAAGCTTCCAAATTATAATAGTTTTCTATTGTCTTCATATCTCGGTCTAGCCTAATGTAATTTGCAATCAATTTTTTCTTTTCATTTTAATAATGAACTTTTTTGATAATATCATTTATAATGAAATTGATGTTTATAGCTTGCTTTATGTAAGTGTAAATGTTTATTATTTAATAAGATTATTTTTTAATCAAGGGTAAATATGTCATATGAAATAATTGAATTCATTTTAATTGTGTTCCAAACAGTGTAATTGAATTCAATTATAATATTACTGAGTTTGTTTCAAACAATGTAAATTGAATTCAATTCAATCTCATTAATGTAAATGAATCCAATTTGTTAATTATTTCAATTTGAAGGTTTCCAAATGCCCAAAAGTGTATCAATCATCTTTCACATGGTTGACATCTTTTACAAGTCAAAGCAACGAGGCTATTATTGACCAAAATAAGCAACTTCATTCAACACCAATTGCTTGCTTATCCTTTGTACTTTACTACATCTCCTTTCTAGCAAACTTTTGATTCCATAATAATCGTCATCATCATAAACCTACATATTAAGACAAAAGAACATGAGATAGTAGTTGTTTCATAATGGCCAAATGGAAGCAAAAATCAACAACAATTCTAGGAACAGGAACTGTAAGATGTTTTTCCCGATTTCAGTACAATGGCTCTCTTGTTACGTCAGAAAAGAGAAATTTCCTTTAACTGAAATCATAATTAGAAGTATATATTTAAATCTCAGGACAATATTTCATTTAAATATCTTGTATGATATTGTTGCGTTAACCTTAAAGTTTTTAAAAATTCAAGCCTGACTCGAATCTTGTTAAATCAGGTCTTACCCATTAATTTTGGATCGGACTCCTGCTGTTTTACCTAGTTTCCTATTTCCGACTGAGACAGTACATATTTTCTTCTGCTCTTGGGATGTATTAGGCTTCACAAAGGCCCTAATGTAATAGCTGTTCATGCTCTATTATGTTAACTACTACTTTGCCTTATAGTGAAGTAGTGGGACGATGTAATTGGAGTTCCTTTGTGCATCAAAGAGTATCGTGTCTTAAATGTTTGGAACTGATGTTGGATTAGATTAAGGAGTTTCCAAAACAACCTAGGAATCTGAAATAGCACAAGTTGAAGAACTTCATACTCAGGAGAACTGGAACTCAGCACAAGTTGAAGAACTTCGTACTCAGGAGAACTGGAACTCTTATTCACTAGTATGCATACATAAGCCATTGATATTTGTAATAGGCTTAGTTATTATCTGCCCAGTGTATACACAACAGTGTCACTCATACCTCTGAAAACACCTGGCGATACATATACAATCAGCCCGCGATGAATCCAGTGAAATCTATCATCTATCATCTTCATCTGTTTCTAATTTTCTTCAGCATTTTATGTACACCATCCTAATCACCATTTACGAGACTTCTTCCAAAGCTTTTTACATGGTATCACAAGCTCAGAAGCTCGCCAAAGATCTCTCAATCCTCCGCAACTACTTCCATTAATATACAACATATATAAACACAACCTTGAAAAACCACCATGGATTCTTGGACAAATGTCTGTAGTTTTAGACCTTCTATGAGTGGTAATCAACACGAGTCTCTGTAAGTTATCTACAGGCCGCCCTTTCGTCCTTTCCTCTAATTGCTTTCAGTGAAGTCCAAGTGGTCAAGCTCTTGGTATTGCATCAACGAATTCCATTGAGCAGGACTCAAGTAGCTGCCCTCTGACTGGTCTGTTCCGCATAAATTCACATCTGTAGGGTCATTGCTCGTAGAGATATCAACTTCCTCCTTAACCATTTCTTCTTTTGTTGGCTTCTTGATTGGTAGGACACTGTCCTCCTGATGATTTGTTTCCGCCAACTTCCTTTTCAGTGGGTTTAACAAGTCACTGAAAGGTGTAACCGAGAATTGCAACCTTTTTTCATCCGAATCATTCTGGTAAGTCCAAGCCTTATCACAACTCTGGAAGCTGAAGTTTGCAATTCCCCGATTAATGCAAGGAAAAGCTTGCGAGGCAAAGATGTAAGGTAACATGGGGCAATCATTTTTTATCGTCTCAACGTTAGAGTTCTTATTGTTGGTCTGCAGTGGTTCATAAGCTTTTGGGAAGAAACCTGCAGGCCGTTCAAAACTAAGGCACTTTTGATGTTCCCAAGCGTTTACAGGAGCGTTCTTTTGCCTGACTCGACAAAGCACCCAATCATCCAACTGCAACAAAAGGAAAGGTTTCAAAAAGAAAATAACAAAATCAGGGTATCAGATTAGGATCCATTGCTATTTAGTGTACTCGATTGCTTACACACCCTCATAGGTCCTTTTTTCTTGGGATTCAAGAACATGGTGTCAAGTTCTAGCAATCTGTACTCGTGCATGATCCAATCTGTCTTAACTCCTTTTGGAGGCCGTCCCTTATAGAAAACAAGAGCCTTCTTGACGCCAATATTCAGCTTTCCATTCGAAGAAAAGATTGGCTTATCTGTTCCTGTCGCCTTCCAATAACCTGCAGAAGCTGTCCTGTTCGGTCTTGCTCCATTCGGATACTTTCTATCCCTTGGTGTAAAGAAGTACCACTCCTCTCCTCCAAATAGAGCCTTCTCTACTCAAAATCACAAAAAGGGAGAGATTGTCATGGTGACAAGTGAAATTTCCCGAAAAGATCAAAGAATAGGAAACCTGAAAGCTAATTACAGGAGGGATATGTGTACAAACTTGGTAGCTCCCATGGGTTGTATTTGTAAAGGTCGATGTCAGCAATAATGGAAGCTGGAAGTGGACGTGAAGTAACTTTGTTCTTCAAGTAGTGGACTATTAGCTCTTCGTCTGACGGGTGGAATCTGAATCCAGGAGGAAGTTGAAACTCTGAACTTACTTTGGTGTCCATGGCAGGGAAGCTTTTGTTTTCCTGGTGACGATGGGAATTAAGGAAAAAAAAAAAAAAACGGAGAAGGAATCAATTAACCACCGATCTTATCGATCAAAACTGTTTGGGAGTGAAAGGTTATATAGGGTTACAGTCTTCTCTGATTAATTATGCTTAATTATAAAATTAACTAGATAACAATGTTCTTGAATTGTCCCAAATCTTGACCTTTTGCAGGAAGGAACCCATTTGTCCTGATTTTTAACCTTATTTTATACCCTTTTTTTTTTCCATGAACTTATCCTGTTTATGGGCATTAGTACCACAATTCTAACTCATTGCCATCTGTTGCTTTGATTCTTAGGTTATTTTTCCTTCTAGATTAAGAGAATGTCAACATCTATGATGACTTAATTTTCACATCTGTAGCTCAAAAGAGAAATGAAAGTTGACCACATGCCTTCTTTTTGTCCCTATGGATATATATTTGTAAAATTTAAGCAATCAAGCTCAATCTTTTCAAAGCCTTGAACAATGTTATGAAAAGTTAATGGCTTAGATCATTATAATTTTTTTAAAAGCTAAAATACAATTAACTCTTTCAGTGTTTTATCTTTAGTACGTTAGGCTCCTTCTATTTCAGAAATAAACTTATTACTTCCTTTGATCATTATTCAAAGAAGCTTAAAATTTAAAAAACTTTTTTACTCCTATATTATGATAACATCACCACAATTGTATTGTTACATTATTTTAGACAAAAATACCCTTTTAATCTTTTGTTGACTAAAATACATTAATCTTCTTTTTTGTTTTATTTAATTATATCCTCTGTTTCAAAAATAAAAATTATTTAAGCATGGATATCATTTTGACTGTTAATAAATTAAAAAAATTAAAAATACCATTGTCTTCATAATTGTATTTCATGACCGTTAATTTATGGAAAAATATTTATGAAACAAAATTAAAAAAAGAGAAAATTTGTTGAAAGTGCCATTTTTTTCATAATTATACGTTCAATAATGTGCCAAATTTGTACATTTTCCATAAAAAATAGGGAAAAAGAAAAAGATTTACATTCTTCTGATATGGCCATATAGTATAAGATGACACAAGAGCAGTTAACTAACCTAACCAGGCATCAATCTAAGTTCAAAAAGATGTCCATGTCTGCGATAACGTCTATGAATAGTTGTCTCGAATTGCTTAACAGCTAGCACAATTCGATCCATCTCTGGTTAAGCTTATACGTGATCTTCAAAGACTGCTTCTCTGACTTCTCTTGGTCATAATAGCTAGTTCTTAAAAAATCAATAACATATATATTTCTCAATTTAGTATATTATCTGTAGTCGATACAAAATATACTTCAAAAAGTTACCTAGATTGTATCCATTCTATTGTTTTCGTAGAAATCATATATCAAATGAAAGTGATGAATTATTTAATAGCATTTTATCTATCTTAATAATTGGCACGATAAATATTAGAATATATGATTATTATAGAATCACCTTTTTAAGTCACTTATATACTTGAGATGGCAACAAAGGTCTAGTTAATTAGTGAGAAATTGAGGTCATATCATTAAGGTGGTCTAATAGTCCTAGATAATAAAAACCTCGAAAGGATCACAAATATAAATAAGGCCTATAAGTCTCCCTTTGACTAAGTTGTAAAATAAAAAATTAATTAATTGTAATTCATATAGAAAAAATAACATTCACTAACTTGAACGAAACTAATCAAGATTTAATGGTTTCTTTGAATTTTTTTTTGAAATTGACTTGATGAGTTAATAACAAATTCAACAAACTTGAGTGTAATTTTGAAAAAAAAAAGTTTTAGTATGAAGAACTTAATTAAGTAAACTAGCCATATTGGACAATGTTAGTTAATATTTTGTAATCAACATTCAACTTTTCATGTTCACAAGCATAAACAATTCACTAACTGAATTCTTTGGTGTAATGTTAATGTGGTGTGGATTACACATGTGATTCATAAAATTATAAACCATACATAAACATATCAATTCAGTGTTCAATTAAGACATCAATCTAAAAACATGACTTATGATTCCTAAAAAGGACCATTAATCTTATAAAGGGATCAATTGCCAAAAAGCATCCTGCTTCTTAAAGAACTATTAACCATTAAGGTCAATAATGGAATAAACTATCTCCTTCCATAAAGAAGTCATAAGATCTTTCCAGATAAAAGGAATTACATATACTAAGATTACAGCATGCATGCTTTTCAAACATCACGGAGAAATAAATAAGTGTAAGACCTACAACTGTATAAATCTCAAATATTTTAATAGTCACAAATTCCTACTATAATAAAATATCATAAGATAACATATTATCCTTATTGCTTACATAATTATGAAATCTATAAGCCTTAGCCTTTTTAACATGTTTGTATTAGCAATGTACTCATAAAATATATCACCATCATTAACCCATGCCCAACGCTTAAAGTACTTGCCTCCATTGTCTTATTAGAAAATAATATAATGGATGAGTTGTCATAATTAATCATAATATTTTTATTGACCAAATCGACAATCTTAGTCCCTTAAATGAAATTCTTTAATCACTTAGTGTGTACTCCTGCCTTAACGCTACTTATAACCTCAACTTTCATAATTTAGGTTGCCAAAATAAATTGTTTAAAGCTCTTGTAGGACATGACTCTTCTTATTATTAGAACACCCACCAAAGTCAGCATCAATATACCCAGTAATCTCCAAATTGTTTTACATATAACCTATGGTCTTTTACATATATCACAACACTGTCTTTATTGTAACCTAGTGATTACAACCAAGATTTGTCAAATAATTGCCAAGAGTACTAATTGTAAAAGCATTATCTTGATATTTCAAACCTTTTAATACAATAGGCTCCTAGTTAAACTGTTGTAAGGAATGGAACTTATCCATTCTTTCTCCACCTCATTGCAAGGAAGTTGCTCCTTTCTTAACTTAAAGGTATGTTGCTCCTCGCTTAACTTATCACCTTTTGATTATAGGTGATATATTGGCTTTGTAGTCTTGTATGTAGAACCAATTTTAACACTTTATCGATATAATCCTTTTGACTTAGGCTCAAAACTTTCTTGAATATATCCTTATAGATCTCCCTTTTAAGAACAATCTGTCTCCTTAAGATCTTTCATGTCAAAGTTCTTTGAAAGCATCTTCTCCATATTATATATCATGGTCAAGTCATTGTTGACAAGTAATATGACATCCATGTATATGACAAACTTGCTCTCACTTGGAGTATGCATAAGATTAAAGTGTCTTCTCCTTAAAATATAAAGTTGTGACCACCTTATGAAATTTCAACTACCACTTTTGTGATGTTTGCTTCAATCTATAAATACTCTTTTTTAATTTGCAAACTTAATGCTTATTGCCCCTTAACCTCAAAACCTTTGAGTTGCTATTTATACACCTTCTCTACTAGATCATCATTTTAAAAGGTTATCTTGACATTTACCCAGTGAAGCTTAAAAATTAAAATGAGTTATTAACTTTATAATGATCCAAAATAAGTCATTGGTTAAAATTGGTAAGAAAGTCTCAATGTAGTTCACTCCTTTTGGAATGTACTCCATATATATAAGCTTTGGTTTAAACTTCTCAACTTCGCCTTTAACATATCTCTTGGTCTTAAACACCCACTTGTAGCCAATAGGCTTCTACCTATCTAGAATGTTAACTAACTCACAAAAATTCTTGTATCAGAATGATCACTCCTCATTACTTCATCATAAGTAATATGATTCATAATCTCTCCTAAAAAATAGATGGTCTCACCTATATAAACCAAAAAATTATTAAAGGATATAGGCCTTTTATCTCTCTATAAACACCTTAATAATGTTTTAGAATCGGGTTGAGGCTCCACTATAGCATGTTCATTGATAGTTGCACTATCTCCAACATCAAGAGCTATATCTTAACTTAAATCATCCCTATGTACCTCTAGGGTACGTCTAGGATTACCTTAAGAACTCTCTCATGCATCATAGAAATATGTATTGCTACTAGCTTAAGCTCCTCAACTCCTTTAACTCTCAAAGATACATCCCCTACGTCATACTCCAAAAAATTTATGACCAACCATTTTACAATTATAGTACAACTAATAAGAAAATAAAATATATAAATTTTCAAACCTTCAAGATAGCCTATAAAGAACCCAAGAGTTATCTTATAGTCCAACTTCTCTTTCAAGGGATTATAACTTTTTATCTCTGTTAGATATTCCTAAATCTCAAATGATTCAAATTAAGCTTCCTACCTGTCTATGACCTAGAAGGAGTTTAGGGAACTGTCTTACTAGGAAGACAATTTAGGATGTAGAGTGCTGTCTTTAATACCTCACCCATAAGATATTTAAAAAGCTTTAATCTAGCCATTATGCTACTCTTTATGTCCTTTAGTGTGCAACTGCACTTTTTTACTACTCCATTACACTCAAGTATACTCGACATGGTATATTATAAAGTTATGCCACATTCCTTTAAAAACTAAAAAAATGGTCGTTTCTCTTGACACGAATCTTTATGTGTACCTTAATATTGTCTATTAGGTTCTAACCTAACAACACTAATGATTCTATTAAGTTATTCCTAAAATTTTTCTTAAATATTTTAAACTTCTTTAGGACCTCAAACTTATTACTGATGAGATATATGTAACCATATCAAGAGTAATCATCAATAAAAGTTAAAAACAACTTATTTCCATCAATGATATGGTTCAAAGGTCCATTAATATATGTGTGAATAATATCTAAAACCTTACTACTCCTATTGTCATCTTTCTTCATACTTTTAGTGAGTTTATAATACAATCTACACAAGCAAGACTAACATCATCATAAACAAAATTATGAAGGATCTCATCATTCAATGTCTTAATCTATATACCATTAAAAAAAGTTATAATAAGATATAGGGTTAATGAGATAAGCGTGGCAAAGTCATGTCCATATTTATAAAAGTTATAGGAAAATATATGACTTAAGACAAAGGAATGCTAGATTTATATCACCCTCTAGAAAAGAAGCAATATAATATATGGTTTAAGAAACGTTTATGTTCCAAATTATGTTCGAGTCAAACAAAACACATGAAAGAGATAATAAACCCTAATTTTTGAGATATAGGTCATATCTTTTCAAATTTTCTTTTATTCTAAACCGAAGGTTAGCCTCCAAGAGGAAGACAACCATTTAGAGATAAACTTCATAGTGGTTTTTGATAAAGAAGAAGATTTGAGATCATCCTATGAAATCAAAGCTATTTAGAATATATAGATTTCTAAAATTCTTTATACCTTGATGTCTTTTATTTTTCCACTTATGATTGTCGATATAAGGATGATATGTGGCTAATTGCTTTATATGTTTAAAAAGGGAAATCATAGTGTTGTCTTTGTTAAGGATTGATTCAATGTTATTTACGAAGTGACTTTTATTTTTTAAAAAATCTTTAAATGTTCTTAAAGAATACTTAATTAAAGATAGCAATTATGATGGACCACTACTTAGATATTGGGAGTTTAATAAAATGCTAGAGATATAACATAAATCCTCTAATGTTAGAGTCAAACATTTCATGAAAATTCATAAACTCAATGTTTTCTTGGGGCCTTTAATTGGATATAGATGTCAATTAATCTACTTGAGAATATATGGTTGTGGGTTTAGGGAGCAATTTCATAATCTAAGAATATCTATCGGTCTATATATTAAAAACCTTCTAAGTTTATTAAATTATGACTGTAAAGATGATGCTAAGGGGAATTTCTTCACTAAACATTACCTATATCTTATTTCTCTATTTGATTATTTGCTTTACTTTGATTTTAGTGGTTTTTTTTCATTTATTTAGATTTCAATTCATTTTGTTATTCAACTTTGTCAATAATCAACGTATTTATATTATTTGATATTTAGTAGGAGGAGATTGATCTAAACTATTCTAACTTCCTTGTGGAATTAACATTATATTACTTATTTAAATTATGTGAACTTGTCTTAGATAATGAGTATTTATTTTATGATAAAATTTTTTTGAAGTAGAAATAACACAACAATAGTTTTATCACAAATTTCATTCAAATATTCATCCAAAGTTCCTTAGGTACAGGTAAAGACATATACAATCCGTGTAGTAAAGTTATAAAATCCGTGTAGTAAAGTTATAAATTTAGTCTTCTTGTAAGTCATTCGCCACTACACACACTCTTTACATCAAGTCTCTTCTTAAGCCAATAAAAAAAGCTCCCTTCATGTACCTAAGGTCTTTTAAACATCAAAGTGACCAATCAAATCTCCATTAAGTGCATCATGTACAAAAAGCTCGTACATAGGATACATAGGCACATATAATTTATTTCATAAAATAAATACTCACCGTGCCTATAAAACTTATCAAACACCTCGTTTTCAGATGCCAAATATACATTACCAAAGGCATTGTCATTAGTATAAAATTTCCTTGTTCAAATCTTGATAACTTTGCACCTAAAAAAGTGAGAAATATATATCATAGGTCTATATTTTACATATTATTTGAGGATAAATTACTTTATATTTGGAATCTCTATAACATTTTTAATATGAAATTTATGATATATTTTTCTATGTTTAGCTTATTATCTTGTAAGAGATGATTTTGAGAGGATAACTAGAATTTGAGTGTAACTTTCTCCACTGTTTTCTAATAAGAAAATTTAGAGTCATTTAGAAGATAAAAAAATGAACAAAAACTTTGTAGAAGGCATGATAGGCCAACTCTAACTCAAAGATGTTGAAAAATATAGCAGTTAAAAAGGGTATAATAAGCATCAAACATGCCAAAGAATTACACGCCTGTCTTTAATATATATATATTTTTTATTTTATAAGTAATTTTTGTGAAATCCTTAAAGTTTTACCTAACCAAACACTACAAGAAAAATGCTGAATTGTGACGGAATATTACCGACGGTATTAAAACCATTGAAATTACCAACTGAAAATGTATAGACATTGGTGAAGTTGGTTGGGAAATATAAGTGTTGCGATGGTACAATATTCCGTTGCTGAGTGTTGGTGAAGGATATTTACCGACACACATTTCGGTCAGTAAAGAGGTTGGTAAAAACGTTGGATTCAACCCCTTGATTGAAAATGACTAACGAACTAAAATTACTAATATAAAATAACAATTCAAAGCAATAAAAAAGAATGAAACAATCAATTAATAAACAAGATCCATACATAAAATTCTCCTAGAACCTATATATGCTTGAA
>JANIJH010000004.1:59626119-59646221 GCA_024520975.1 Erythroxylum areolatum | reverse complement strand
ATGATTAATTGATTTGTGTTATGAAAGGGCCCATGTGGTCATTGAAATTATTATTGACTATATGCGATAATTGCCTTTCGCATAGTATGTGTGTTTGTGAAAAAAAATTTATACTGAGTTTAGTGATGTAGCACGCCACCCTCGCGGGGCACGGACTCAGATATTACTATCGATGTCAGGTTCGAGTCATGCGGGAGTGGGGTGTTACAAACTTACAACAGTCATACATCATATAGGACTTCATCTTTAGACATCTCAATAAAAAATGAAACCAACACATGTTTGTTTATTTTGATCTCCCCACATATATTAAGCCACTAAAGTTTATATGGCTTTAGATGATTGATAGTAGGCGAACCTAACTTTTCCATAAGAGTACTATTAACTACAATAGTATAACTCCCTCCATATACTATATACTTTGATATGAATGTGGTATCTCGTATAGAAGATGTTCTCACTTTACTACTCTAGCTCATCCTCCTAAATTTAAAGACTTAATGCTCACTGAGTAATAAACATTTCACCTTCAACAACATACTCGATACCGTCATTAGTAGAATATTTAAGTGATGGTGTTTTATTTTCATTTGAGTCACTTGCAATCTCGATCTCTCCATCATCTCTCATGACCATAACCCTCTTGTTTGAAAATCATCATACAATATGTCTCATTCCCAAATAAAAATATTTAATATCTCTATTTCAAGAGGTTTGAAAATCAATATAATCTTTACCCTTATTGTAAATATCCCTTGCAACTTTAGATGGCTTAACTTTTAAATTAGAAGGGACCTTATCATCTTTTTTTTCCAATTAGACCTCCAAGACTTACTAGTACCAGTGGTGGGATACTTGGATACTCCTTTTTGTTTTAATTGCCTCTCTACTTTTATAGTCATATGCATCATCTCTTATAACTCCACATAGTGTTATAACTTTACCACATTGGCTATAACTCTATTAAACTCATTTAAGAACCTCACTTAATTGCTTTTCTATCCTCCTCTATATTGGCTTAGGGTTGACACAAATCTCTATAATAATGGCTTGACACAAATCTCCTTCTCATAGCAACTTTAAATTGATTCCAAGTCTCTATGTCTCATTTATAATTCTTCCTCTTTTTATCCACTAGCTTATCTTACTAAATAATGGCATAACCAGTAAACTCTACTATAACTAATTGTACCTTCTCATCATTAGAGTAACTATTGTAATTAAAGATTAGTTATATCTTTATCTCCTATCATAAATAAGTTTTGAGATCATTTTTACCTTTAAAGGACAGTAGTATGGTCATCTTTGTATTGACAACATTATCATCCACCCCATCTTAAACTTTAAGCTCCCTCCTAAACTCCTCACCTAGGCTAAAATCTACCCCCTTAAGTTTTAAATGTTAGATTAACATCTTTAGCACTTAAATAATCATCCTCTTCATCACCTTCCATTGGGGTTATTATGTTACCCCTATTATGCCTCCCCTTATTAGGAGCTTGGAGTTGCCATCTTCTTTGTAATTTAGCTACTTCTCTAAAATGTATTCAACCTCATCATACATCACGCTCACCCCCATAAATTGTTGTTGCATCCCTGCACAAAATGTGTTTTGTTCTTATCTCCCTTATATATTAACATACCTTTAGATTGAAAATCACAAAAAATAGTAAAAAAGGTTTCATACTTCTTCATATGCATACTATCAAAATATGTCCAACCACTCATATTTCACTTTATAATTGGCTTTTCCAGAGACTAATCTCAAAATCTCTTGCCTTTTACCACTCTTTGCTTCCTTTGCAAGTTCTTTAAGGAACTAAGAAAACTCAAGCAAACATTTCATCCTTGTACAATTTAAAAACCCAAAGAAATATGGGTATAAGAAAGAAATAAATCATGGATTAAACAAGAAACAACAAAAATGACTTAAACAAGGAAATATTAGCAAGAATTCAAATTGTATTTCTGTCACTTTTTATGTACTCATACCTACAAAACTTTCTTTCTTATCCTTTTCTTTCTTTTTTATATATTACAACTACATAGATTTGATTAGAAAATAAACCATAAATTGGGGTTTGGAACAATCTAATATGAAAGGTATGAAATAAGGGATTGGACTAAGAGGAACTATATCACAATAAGAAGAACCTTAAGCAAAACGATTAACAAATTTGCTTATTGGTTAAAACTTTAAAACAAGAAGAAAGTGTAATACAAAGAATATGATGTCATAAAATTTTGAGATAAAAAAATAAATAAGAATTTCTAAACGATATGAGAAATAAAAGGGCAACTACATCTAATTTAGAACCGTACTCTAATAACAATTGATGTAAACATACCTAGGAATTAAAATTCTAGAGGACCTGTGAACAAGACTTAATCATTCCAAAAAAACTAAATAAGATATATAAGGACTGATTTATTGATTCTAAATAATTACCAATCAAGTTCATATAGGATTTGAGAATGCCACAATTTGATAAGTTTAAAGTTCAATGAAGACCAATGGTTAAAAGCACTAATGGCTCTCAATAATCAAAAGTACACAAAACAAACTAAAATTGTTTAAAACATTCCTTATTAATCACGAAGATTAGCATTTTGGTAGAGAACACGGTTTGGGACATATTTGTAATTTATAATAAACTTTAGTATTAACTAACATGAGTTATATTTTGTTATGTCATATTTCTTTCTTCCAATCTTTATTTTTTATAGCAACACAGCCTGACACATAATCGTGCGTCAAGCCATATTTTTATTAGAACTCTATTTCTTATATTCGAAGAAGAACATGGGCAAAAAACCACTCATATGTAAGGCCATATCTAGTCTCTCACATCTATACAGAAATACAAGCCATAACATGATCATGTCTATGATGACTATGTTCAGCCAAGGTGAGTCTTAATCCTTTAAATCTGCCCCAACCTTAGCTTGAATTAAAATTTAAAAAATCTCATAAATATGAAAAGGTATAGCGAAATGACCACAACCATAATAAATTATGAGGTACATCCGAAAAATAATAAATAAATGATTTAGTCAATAACAAGTCATACTTTCGGTTAACAACTCACTTTTTATACTTGTTTAGCAATATTGTAACTTATTCACAAGAAAATATGATTTAATCAATAATAACTCACAAATTTAATTAACATCTGGTGAAGTTAATCAACCAACCTATTGACTTTATCACAAGAAACATCAAACAATTATGGGATTTCATGCAAATAGAATTTAGGAATTTTTCTAAAACCTTAAAATCTTCAATTTACATTTTTTAGGTTTGTTAATCTATTTAAACAATTAAGGGCTATATAACCTATTGAAACGTGCTCTTATACCACCTATATAAAACAATAGCGGTTATATATAGGAACATTTAATAGCATTTTATACGCCTTATTATTTGATACAGGAATAATAAAATGGTATTACAAATGCTTGAATTTGAAGACATATTGTTCTTTTTGAACTTTGTGGAATCACCTTTGTGCAATATTTGCAAAATAAAAAACATCTTATGTCTTTTTCCTACCTCTTCCACTAGTTTAATTTAAATGATAACAAGAGAAACATAAATTAATTAGTCAAAAGTTTGGGTCCTATCATCAAGATGCTTATAACCCTACATAATAGTCATACCAATATACCATAAGCAATAAACCTTTTGAAAATATCAAGCACATAAAAGAATAGCAAATATAACTAAGGGTTTATAGATCTCCATTTGACCCTATTATGAAATAAAAGAAGTAATTAGTTGTACTAAAAAAAATCTAACATTTTTTCTTAATAACCCTTGAAAAATGTAAAGATATGTGGTAACATATATTTAGATCAATCTTCTGTATCTGTAAATATAATTGTAAAGTCGCAGTCTAATGACAAGGTGAGTCTTCTCGAGGACTAGTGTATGATATCATTAGTATATCAATAAAAGATCTCCAATCAAACTACAGCTTGATTGATGTGCAAACAATATTTTAATTTTACAAGTTTATGTAAATTACATTACGTTGATTTAATCAATTAGGCATCCTGATTATAATATCATATAGAGAAGATGGTGAATATTTTGGTATAGATGCTTTTGTTGGGTTCTTTTGATCCTTACCTGACTGATTCTTCCGTGCTAGACTCCAAGAACATAATAAGGCCGACGTGTTATGCGGGATTCGGCTGCATATTGTTTTGTTGTTGGGATTGCACCTTAATTAATTACATATAAATGGTATTTACTTATAAAATATATACATCTCTCTCTCTCTCTCTCTCTCTCTCTCTCTCTCTCTATATATATATATATATATATATATATATATATATATTATTCATGATACTCACTTGTATTATTGAAAATTATTTGTTTAAGTAAGGCAGCATATTATTGGAACTTTCTAAACCTCGCATATTACTGAATTCTTAGGATATTCATCTCATGAGTGGGGATTGATTAGTTAACTAGACATTCGCATTATCTACTAATCAATAATGCCCACTTCCTATTCATTCCCTACGTCCATTATGGAGGAAAGATGAAGCATAGGAATGTACCATGTTGTTTCAGGTCGGACACAATGTATACTATGAACTCCCTATAATTCTCTACCTCACCTGGGAATTTGCTAGCTACCTAAGGGCTTCCATTAAGACATATGTGTCCAACGCACACATGAAGTTCTGTGACAACACGCAAGAGCATGTTTGTGTGTAACGGGCACACAATTTTGTATCTGTTCGTGTGATGTGTGTTTGAGGGAGAGAGATCAAGCTTTGGATACCCAATTGGGTAACGAATAAGAAAAGGCACCAATTGCCTTCAAGGAAACTCCGAATGCATGAAGCCAAAACTAGAAAATTAGTATATTGTGTTAGATTATGACCTTTTCTGTATCATTATTGAATGAATTATATATGGAAGATGAAAATGAAACCATATGAGTATGATCAAAGTCAAGTTAATTAGACTAAGACATCAACAAACAAACGTGTGGGGTCTCTTCACACAATTTTTTATAATTTTTATTTATGTTCGTCTTTTTCTTATAATTAAGATTTTAAATTATAAATTGCTGGTTATACATCGTAATCATAAATTACACTATAATTATGATAAATTTACGATAATATTTAATATCATAATTACAATATTAATTTCTCAGTAAAGGTGGGTCAGAATTTGAAACCAGACAGCAAAGGATGGCAATTGCATCATGTCAGCCGACTATAACTTGTCTGAGTACTATTCTTATATCCTTATATTATGCCACATATATAATTGCAAAAATCTAATTCCATTGACATTTTCCTTGGCACGAGGAGGAATCATGTTAATTAGTTCGAAGACAAGGTAGTCCTATGACGGTGGCTTGTCGATGAACGACGACAACAATAAACATAAATTGTGATAAAGACTAGATTAATTCATAAGTTGATGTCATTAAGAATGGACATGCATGCTAGTTTGAGCTAGCTGTCATAATTGAGTTCTGTTTGTGCAGTGTTGGAAAACAGCTTCAAGGTGCAGAAAGCACCTTAACATATTATTCAGCATTCTCGTAATCGCCGTCTCCATGGATTGATATCGTGAAATATTGGTTGAGCTCTGCCGTGATGATATGACTTTATAATAATTATTTGTTTCAGCAATTTTTCAGGCCAGTGAAGTGATGGTACCCTAATGATTTATTCGAAGAAAGAAGAATAGCTTATGCTCGATGAAACCAAAGCTCCTAAGCCTCTTCTCTTCGGTTCAATAATTGAATGATGTATGTGTAGGCCGAAATAACCTTCTTCCCATTTTCAGTATTTACTATCGAGAGTCTTACAATATCTAGTAACTACTTATCCCGAGGGTTGTCTTCACAGTGTTATATAAGATTTTTTTTTTATCAGGTCAAAGTGCTGCCTCCAACATGTGAAATGAGTCCATAAATATGTTGTTCTTACCATAAATTTAGTAGTACTAGAGATTAGCTCATCAGCAAAGTTTACTTGACCAATTAGATAGCTCAGTAGCTACAACTAGAGCTAAACAATCAATTTACTATAATCAGAATTCGTTATTGAAATCATAGGAATCGTACTTAGATGAGAATTCTTAATTTTCTCATTTTTTTTTATAAATCCTTTAATTCTAAGTATAGGGGCTTGGTATTAACAAAATTCAATTATTTCATAATTAATTTAATACAGAATATAATCAAGCTGGATTAAGAAAATTAAGTTGCAACTTGCAAATGTGCTTAGTTAATTATACGAAAAAACCGACAAAGGTGGTAGGACTCAGTACCAAAAACCTGTACCGCACATATGTAAATCTGATTTTTAGCTTTTTCAATAGCTAGGTATTCACGTGAGGAAGAAAGTACAGCAGGGTCCTGTATGATGATTTTACAGTTAGATTCTCACATATACTTACCTGGTAAGCATTCAAAGTATATGCCATGTTATTAAGAAGATTAGATATAATATCCCTTTTTATCAAAAGAATTAAAGAAACTGGAAATATATTAGTGAAATAAATGGTTAAGAGTGAACAAAGCTATTACGAAAAAAGAAAAACATGGCATTTTTTAAGCTTTGGCTAGACCCCCATGAATGGGTAGAAATCAAGATGATGCTTGAGGACTAAGTTGATATTATGAGTTTTAGCAGATTCTTTGTTAAATGCACCATTTTATGATTTTTCATGATCCAGGCCACTGTATAAGAACATGAAATTAGTGAAGTACTAGCTTGGTTCTAAGATTCTATGAGGATACTGAATTAATATGGTGAAAACAACAAAACCCTGTTAAGAGGATTTCCACTGGAAAATGGGATCAGAGTTTCCTGTCCAACAATTACCTTTTCCCCATTCCTTTGTAATCGAAGAAAATGACCACACACATACCCGGCATGCCGGAGCTATATTACCTAATCGGGGTAAGCATCTCATAACATGCATAATGCATTATTGGAGGGTCACAGGAAAAACTCTTCAGTGGTAGTAATTATAAAGAAAAGAATCAGAAATCAAATCACAGACCACAGGGTTTGGGTCCCATATTCATGCTCAGCTTCAAGACAGTGTATCACGGACGGTCCTATCAATTGCCTCGGGAAACGTAATCAACTTCTCTCACTCTTACTCTCCATCACAGACTCACTGCTACCCCTCTGACTATTTCAGCTACTGCATGCTAAATTGGGTCTAACTTTAATTATGGTATAATCATTCAACACCTGATCAAATGGCTATAAAGGCAAGTAACTTTCCAGATGAAGCTCTTTCTTTCTAGATCGTCAATTACCTACTTATATTCCACATGCAAGAGGTTAGCTTGGTGTTTTTTAATCCCTTCATTCTTTAATGGTTTTGTTTAATGTACTGAGTACGATTGGAGTTTGAGCTCGAAAGGGTACAAAAGACATAAAACCTACACATTCCGGTTACAAAGCTGCACAGTATCCCATACAAAATAACTTTTTGATCGCCTGTGTATGTGCGTGCGTGTGTTTGTGTGAGAGGAGTGGTTAATTCAAATCTAATGGATGACCAAGCTTGATGATGCTAGTAGGATAAAAAAGAGGGTGAGTGAGACCGTAGAGAATAAAGAGGAGAGACGGGTTAGAGAATAAGATGAGATATTCTTTTTAGCCATCATGGATTTTGGTGTTTTCCTTTGAAACCAAACAAAGAGAAAACCAGATCTCTGTAAGAAAAGTCCGAAGTTTTGGAGTGTATTTTTTAGCGGGTTGTTCTTAGGTTGAAGGTTAAGCTGTGTTTTTCTTGTCTTTTCGCAGAATTTACTATGAGATAGTATAGTCAGGATCTGGATACACCAAGCTGTTTGTTTCTGAAGAAAGTCTTGTTGTTATTTTGTTCTCGTACGGTCTTTATCCTTTCTGAAAGCTTGTTCCGTAAGTGTGAAACCAGCTCACTTGGCTCCTTTCAGACCAAAATGATGTCCGGGAATGCTTTTCCGATGCCTTCTTCTTTACCAGCAGGGTTTGCTCAAGAACAGAATGCAAACCCTAACCCTAAACCTAATTCTAATCCAGCTGCCAAGAAGAAGAGAAACTTACCAGGAACACCAGGTAACAGTAAGACCAATGTTTCTTTTCTCCTTTCCTTTGTTTGATACCCTAGTACCCATTTCTTTAGTTCTTTGTTTTTGAAGCTCTCAAGTTTGTAACTTCACTTAATTTTCGATTCAACAGTAACATAATTGTTAGTTTTTTTTCCATGACTAAACAGATCCAGATGCAGAGGTTATTGCTCTCTCTCCAAAGACTCTCATGGCTACCAACAGATTCATATGCGAAATATGTAACAAAGGGTTTCAAAGAGACCAAAACTTGCAGCTTCACCGAAGAGGTCACAACCTTCCATGGAAGCTAAGGCAAAGAACCAACAAAGAGGTTAGAAAGAAGGTCTACATATGTCCCGAAAAGACCTGCGTTCACCACGATCCTTCAAGAGCTCTCGGAGACCTCACCGGAATAAAGAAACACTTTAGCAGAAAACATGGAGAGAAGAAGTGGAAGTGTGAGAAGTGCTCAAAGAAGTATGCAGTTCAATCAGATTGGAAAGCTCACTCCAAGACTTGTGGGACTCGAGAGTATAAATGCGATTGTGGTACTTTATTTTCCAGGTATATATTAGTATATAAACTTTGTTCTTTTCTCATTCCAAATCCTTTTCGATTTTACAATCCTTCGCTCGCAGTAGGAGATAATAAATGCTGACATAGAGGTCTTCATGGCTTTTTGGAATGAAATTAATGCTCAAGTTCATTTAATAGTTCTTAGAAGGAGTAATAATCTGTGCAGTTAGTTCATCAGGTTCTCAACTTTGTTTCCAATTGTATATTCATACAGGAAAGATAGTTTTATCACCCACAGAGCCTTTTGTGATGCTTTAGCTGAAGAAAGTGCAAGAATCAGTTCTGTAGCAAATCTTAATTTCAGTAATGATGCAGTAAACTTGCATCCTGGATTTCCTATCCGAGGGGTACAAGATGTTTCGACAATTTCCCAATTCGGTGGAAGCTTTAGACCAGATTTTAATGACATAGGAGCTCCTGGAAACTCACTTACCACAGATCAACAGAAGCCCGGATTATCACTGTGGGTAAATCAGGCAAATCCACACATTAATCCCGCTGGTCTCATGTCAAGTTCTGATCTTTACGTGTCTTCGAGTTCTAATACTGGTTTGCCTGAGATGGTACAAATGGGATCGGCCAATCTCTACGGTTCCTCATCCACCACCAACTACGGGAATTTAAGTTTATCAGGATTGCCTCAGACGTTAAAAGAAGAAGGTGGTAATAAAGGGAATAACAGAGTGGATTTACTGCCGACTCTCTACTCCGATAACCAAAATAAGCAGTCAAAACCAGCAGCACCAATGTCAGCTACTGCACTTCTCCAAAAAGCAGCCCAAATGGGTTCGACAAGAAGCAACCAATCATTCTTTGGAAGCAATTATGGACTTATGGGCTCTTCTTCTTCTTCTTCCTCGACTCCAAATCTCAACACTGCTCTCAATTCTAGCGGCAACGAGCTACAACAGGTTCTTCAGAATGTTAATAAACAAGCAGAGAGTTTAACACCAAGAGGCAGTACTGTCGATGCAATGATGGGCACTTCAATAAGTCTCGACCAACTTGTGATGCGAAAGACTGGAAAACAAAACGAGCCCTCTCAATCCAACCTAGTACAGCCAAATAATCCCAGTCGCATTGAGAGCGGTTTAACAAGAGATTTCCTTGGCATGACTAATGAGTCTGATCGTCCATTTTTCTCACCAGAACTAGCCAAGTTCGCTTCAATGAGCTCAGCCATGGGACTTGACCAATACGCTACTAATCATTAAAAACCCCGGTTGCTGCTTATTACACGCACCCATTCATTCATGTGTGGTGATCAAATTGTGAAAACAAGCCAAAACGTTAACCAACACCTGAGTTGGAGCGGATTGAGCTCGGTGGGAATCGGTGTATGCAGAGAAGGACGGCTTGTGAATGGTCAGCGAGAGGTGGGGACCGCCCACCGGAGAAAAGTGGGCCAGTTACATTGTCTGAAATGACTAAACAATGAGAGAACTCCTAGTCCATGCATGTTCTCGTTGTTTTTATTGTTGTTTCGTTTCTCTTGTTGTTTTATCGCCTGTCTGAACTCTCTTATCGTATATCTGGATCTCTGCCCTTTTTGAAATCCAACATGGCAGAAAGACTGAGCTCTCTCTCACTCTCTCTTTCTTCTTCTCCATGGTTGACTCATCGTCAAACTAATCCTGCTGTCTTGTCAACCTTGGTGGGTATTTCCTAGAAATAAAAAATGAAGATTCATGTCGTTGGTCTTCCATGAAATCGACCCTAATACCAAAGAACAATAATTTCAAGATAAAGTATACAATAATGGGTCATCGGCATGCAAGTTGAGCCATTAGGTTTTTTAATTTACTTTTCTGGTGTCAATCAATGTTTGATTATTCAACATTAGGCCTTAAAGTTCCATTTTTGGCTTAAGTCAAATTATCTTTATTTTTATATTAATCTACTTTATCATAGCAATTTCAACTAGAAGATTCATCCTCCCGTTTAGTGTGATATTTATTAAAGACTAATGTTATATAGGTACTAGCCTTTTGCTAACAATTTTATTAAAAAATTAATGTGGACCAACAACTGTCCTTTGCATGCACATTAATTATAAGTTTAGTCAATGTTTTAAAAATTGAATAGAAAGTTAAATCAATAAAATAAGAAGATTTATGTTTAAAAAGTTCAATTGATATTAGACCATTATAAAATTGATTAAAGATTGGATAAAATTAAAAACTTTAAAATATAATTAGAAGACATCGTCCTTAACAATCGAAGAATTTGAAATTTAATTGAAAAAATTTGTCAAATGAAAATTAACTTATTTATTTTGTTTTATAAAATTGACTAATTTATGAAACTAAATGAAGGTTTTTGCGGTTAAATCGGTTAAACTTATTGAATTTTTTAATCACTGAGTTTAGTAATAACCAATTAAATGTTGTCATATTTTTGTGAATTTTTAAAACGAAATATGATGATATTTTTAGATATTAATATAACGAATTTCCCCAGACTTTATGATTTGTAAATTAAGAAGTGTTGAATTTTATATGCTGTCTTTTGAACTACTTGATCTTCCATTGGTATGACCAACTTGAGGAACTTTGACAATAAGGTTTTATATTCAGAACTTCCAATATAGTACTGAAAGCCTGCAGGCAAGTGAGGGCATCGCGTAGAAAACAACAAGCAAGTCTCCCAGAAAAAGTTTTTATGGACTTGCTCAAATTCTGTAATTAAAAAATGAAGCATTAACATATGTTAAACTCCAAATTCAGACAATATGTTATTCATTCAAACACTTCCCACCAGTTTCTTACATGTCGTTTTACAGTATATTCAAAGTTCTGGTAATAACTTGTGAACTATCAGGGAATGTCTGTGGATCCAATGCTTCGATATGGGAAGCTTCAATAGACGCCATTTTGGATTATTTTCTTTAACTACCTCCACCTACCTAGTATACGTTAGGTGAATGCTGTAAATGGTCTAAATCGTTGCAAAACAATCTCAATTAGAATAATGGTCACATTGAGTTGACCCTAAGATTCCACTTACTGATTGTATTACGTGACTTTTTCAATGGTAAAATTTTGTAATTATTAACTTTTAAAATATATATTAAATAAAAATTTAAGAATATATAATAGTACGTTAATTATGTGAGCTAAATAAATTATTTAATACTAATTTAAAATCAGATGAATTCAATTTAATTAATTAATAATAAAGTTTAATATACAATACACCTAAACCAACTATTTTATGATATGGTATTGTTAACGGTCAGACCATTCTTTTTTACTTTTGCAATCAAATTCCAGACTCCCCGTGAAAACTTTCCAAGACATGAAACATGGAGCCAAGAGAAGTCATACTCTGACTACAGTTTCTTAGAGGATCCTTATTTTTGGGCACACTTCCAAGTGTAAGGCACTCTTAAACACCTAACCACCCTCGTTGCTGCGTCATATATAAAAGTTTTGACTTTCCAATGACCCTTTTGTTGCTTTCTTTTATGGAGATTGTGTATGGAGAGGAGATAAAAAAATGTTGGGGAAACACTATTGCTGTAATCTAGGAAGTCTCTTGAATGAAAAGACTGTTGTAAGATGAACTTTTTGGTAATGAGTATTGCCTTTTTATTGGAACTTGGCACGACAAGCTCTTTTTGAGACCTGGGTTAGGGTTACATTCTTGGAGTTCCAACTTGTTTCCTGAAACAATTCTCTCGTTCTTTGCAAGACATATGTTACAGCAATGTCAAACATATATGAATGTAGAGTTTATTAATAAGAATTGAGCTTGGGCAAGTTTAAGACCACGAGTGTTGCTGTACATAGGATTCTATGATGATTCTAATAGTAAAGTCTCATCATTATTTATATTAGGACGGTGTTCTCTATAACTCCTTTCATTTAAAAAAAAAAAGCATTTCTATCTTATACTTTGTCTTTTTCACTTTAACTAAATAACACAAACACGTTCTATAAGAATTGGAAATTGGGTGATTTAGGCTTATATTATATATGATTGTGTTTTGTATAAATAATCAAACTGTTCAAACCATGTTGTTCTTGTTTTCACTGGACATATAATTCATTGAAATCGTCCAAAGTTCATGGATTAAACAACATATGATTTGTTCTTAAACATTAACATATAAAATGGAGAATGTCACTTGTCAAGCATTGTTTACTGTCTTACTTAACACTTCCCAATCACTATTTTGCTGGGAAATGGAATGCAGAACGCATTCGTTATTCCATAAGCATAAGTTTTTACGGAGTTACTGATCTTCGTGGTCCATTCGTGTTTTTGTAAAATTATCTCTCTTTTCGAATAAACCTTGAAAATATATTTATCATTCATACTTTACGAATAATTAATAATTAACTTAATTATTTTTTACTGTTAATAATATAATTTTATTTAAGATTGTCATATCTACATATTATTAAAATAAAAATTATTTTACTTATAATTAATAATTTATTAATATTTACTTATACATTAATCAATTTAATATGGAGATAAATTATTAATTTTATTACCATTTTATTCTATTATTTAATAATTTAATAAATAAGATTATCATCCTAAACTCTGTACCTCAGTGGGGCTTCAACTGAGTATTAATGATGATGATGAATAAATAAGATTATCAATTTTAGTTATGATTTATTTTCTCTAAGTAAATAATAATAATTTGATTATTTTGTTATTGTTAATAAAATTTATAAACTTTAGTTTTCATTAATTTACCATGTTTAAATTAATTATATTAAATAATATAATACAATTAATATATAATAAAATTTATTTTATCAATAATTAATGAACACTGTTTATCATATTTATTAATAGTTATAATATATTTACTAGTTTTTATATAATAGTAAATTATATATTTATGAAAATTTTATTTATTATCTAATAATAGTAATAATAAGTTAGAAGATTAATTTTTTTATATTTATTATAGTTTATAATATTGTTTATTTATAATTATTAATTATTTTTTCTTATCTTATCAATTGCTATACACAGTACTAATGATGATACTTTTTTTCCCCCTATAATATAGGTTTGCTAAACTTAATATCAATGTTGTTTAATTTTTATATTTTATCGACCTATTATACTTAATACTAGTGCTGGTTAAATTTTCTTTTATATTGACTTGCAAGACTCATTATAAGTACCGAGTAATTTTTCCTATCTCATTAATTTTTTAGATTCAATGCTACTATTGAATATTTATTACTATTAATATATTATTTATAAATTTATATTTTATAAATATAGGAAATAATTATTTATAAAGTAAAATAAGCATAATAATTATAAAAAATGTAACACTTTAAGTCCCTATTGGTCCAACAATGACTCCAAATTGAACTTAAGAGAACCACAAGGTCAAAAATAGCAAACTAAAAATTAAATTAATATTCTTTTCTATAAGCTTATGAAAGCTTTCATCTATCCTTTTCTTTCTAATATGAGATTGTAAATTTGTAATACTCTTCTTCCGTTTGAGATCTCACAATCTCTCTTTTTAAGCCCTCGCTAGAAGTCCGTACTAGTCTGACAAGGATTCCAAATTGAACTTAAGATAACCACAAGGTCGGGAATAGCTAACTATAAATTTAATTAATAGTCTTTTTAATAGGCTTATAAAAGCTTTCATCTATCCTCTTCTGTCTAATATGAGATTGTGATACTCTTCTCTCATTTGAGATCTTACAATCTCCCTCTTTGAACTCTTGATATCCTTATCAAGGCTCAATCACAATTTTTATTCTCCCCTCCTCTTTTGATATTAACTCAGACTAAAAGCCTACTATAAGCTATCTATTATTCATGATCTTATAAGTTTTGAAGACAAATTTTGTTTTAATGTGAGAAATTCAAGACATTAAAATTTTAAGTGATTGATATTTATGATTTAATGGATTTTAAAATCTTAAAAATATTTTTAAAGTTGTTTAATTTTATTGGATATTAATATTAGATACTTAGAGGGTTTATGATCAACTAGTTATGGTGATAACATTTAAAAAAAAAGAAAATTTTGATGAAAATGCATATTACTTTAATTTGTTGTCACCATTGAACATTATTCCACATTTTAGGCTCACTTTTGACTATAAAAGATTGATACTGTAACATCCATATATCCCCTGGGAGGATATACAAATGCCATACATAGCAGTACCTAAAACATATCATACCAACAATTCCAAGCATTCTCAGAAACTCAAGCACTATACATTACATTACATTTCATTATGTTTTAAACATACTATACATAATATAGTGACATAACACAAAACATAGTACATGCCTTGAAATTCAAATTTCTTCCTGTTTATAAATATTACAAACCATACCTGCAAAATACAAACTATCTCATCATGATGAGTACAAGTCAGTAATATTAACAAACTGAACATTATTCACAACAAAACATAATCTTCATTGGTTACTGTGGTTGTCTTTGTCCCATTCTTTAAACCCTTCTATCTGAACCTACATAGAGCAAATCCACCGTGCTAAGTATATAGCTTAGTGGGGAATAACTAAACAAGATATATAAAGAAAACTGTCTCTAAACATTCACATATTTAAACGCAATCCAAATATCATGAATCACAAAACATAATATAATAATAGAACATAATATATATTTGTTCCAGAGCAAAACTCACAAATATCATAATTCAGACACAATGTATTTATGAATTGAATATAATTTATCAATATAGAATATTTCTCATGTTGAAGCAAATCATTTAAGTCTAATATCAGAATGTACAAATGTCAAAACTGAATATCAAAATAGGGTATAAACCCTTCAGATCAGGACATGATTTGAGCCAGAACAAACTTTGTTTATATCAAAGCTAAACATGTATTAAAATATAAAACAAGTTAGACTACTAATCCATTTTACAGTAGTGGATAACGGGATTAATACAGGAGATACCGTGATTAGTATCATAGAACAGAAGAGATTTATGCCTCAATAACAAGAGACACTGAAGTGCCAGCAACAGGAGATACCAAAGTGTCAATAATAGAAGACATTGTATGTGCAATAATATATCAATAAAGGTATTGAGTTATCACAAATAGGAAGCACTTCTAACACAATCCTAAATGTCAAACTCCTCGGACACTGATGGTCTGGAATTATCACAATATTTCGCAAAAATTTCCAATTCATAAATATCCATAGCCAATTCATAATACATAAGCCGTTGAAACTCATTCATTCATGATCACACTAAGCAATTCAACATTGTGTTCATCATTATTAAACCATACATCATTTACATTATCATATCAATTAATAATGCATAATTAAACTAACTAATAATTAATTACATCGAATACCTAATTTAAGTTCAAACACACCTTAGACAAGTCCTATTGTACCAAATAAATTAACTAAACCTTATATAGTTCATCAATTGCACAAAACCCCATGTTTTCACCTTCCTAACCATTTCCCACAACTTTGGGATAAGTGACCCGAAACCTTTAAACAACTATTTTCACAGGATAGGTTTTTGGATCAGTTTTGTATGGCCATTTTGACCTAGAAAGTGACGTTTTTAGATAATATGTTCTTCTAAACAAATGTTTCTCTATGTATTAAATTTGAAATGAAATAAAGTTAATGCAATTTGGTTCATTATTCTGAGAGTTATACCTAAAATACTACATACTGTTCTCAACCGTGGACAGCAACCAAAACTCAAATTCAAGCCAAATTTCAAAACCCTTAGTGATAGAAATCAAATTTAATTCCTTCATAAACGTTGTAGATATATTTATCTAGTTTAATCTGAATTTAAAACCATCCCATTTGGATAACTACAGGTCAAGATATGGCTAAAATACCGTCTAGTGGAATTACACCTTCTAATAAGTATCCAACATGTATCAAGTTTCTAATCTCAATTCTTTCTTAATTTAGTACACATTTTATCCACTTCAAAAACAATACATGTTATAACATGATACCAAGTTTATAATTCCCTTACCACACTAAACTTCAAATTCAACTCAAAGAATCCAACTAAACCAAGCTTCCAAATAACTAGCACATACCTAAGTTTAATGTGCAACTTTTAGCCTTAACATAACAATAGTACATAAAATTAGTATAACCTTTTTCTAGATTTAGTAGCTTACCAAAACTCAAGTGATGACAATCCAAAGTCCAGCAAAAATTCCAAAAGTTAGAGAGAAAATGGGAGATTCGATGGAGAGAAGGGTGAAGAATGGAGCCCAAGGTTTAAGACTTGACACATTAGGTCTCCTACCAGTCCACAACTTATATGGTGTGTTAGTAACTGATTTCGTGGGCATTCGATTAAGTACATAGGTGGCTGCTAGCAACACATCGCCTCAAAAAGTGATTGGTATATTTGCTTAGGCCATCATAGACCTAATAATTTCTAATAGCGTCTTATTTCATCTTTTAGCGATGCCATTTTGTTGTTGAGTTCTAGGAATTGTTAATTGCCTTTCTATTCCTTTCTATTCCTTTCTCATCATATAAAGCCTTGAAATTTTCTAACAAGTATTCTTGTCCATAATCAGTTCGTAATGCTTTTATTTTCTTATCTAATTGATTCTCAACCAAGTTCATGTATTTTATGAAACAATTGAATGCTTCCGATTTATGAGAAATCAAATAGATATGACCATATCGAGTATAGTTATCTATAAAGGTGATGAAATAAACTGCCCCACGTCTAGCCCTTACATTCATTGGACCACAAATGTTAGAATGAATTAATTGCAATAGATATAAAGCTCATGTTCCCTTTCTAAATGACTCTCTTGCCATTTACCAGCTAAACAATACTCACATATAGGTAGATCTACTTGACTTAGATTACCTAAAAGCCCTTCTTTAGCTAATCGACTTATTCAATTTTGACCAATATGACATAGTCTAGCAAGCCATAAAGTTGTGTCATTATTGGAATTACTAGATGTAGATAATGAATAACTAATATTATTATTTTCTTTTAACACATCCAGTACAATAAAACCATCACATAAAAAATGACCATAATAAATAGATCTAAGATACAAATCCATTCCACTGCCGTGGAAATTTATATTGAAACCAAGTCTAACCAACATCAACACAGATAAAAGATTCCTATGAATCTGTGGAGAAAATAATACTTCATGTAGGATGAGAGGTCGTCCTCCATGCATGTCCAATTTACATGTGCTAATTCTTTGTATAGCAACTCTGGAATTGTCACCTACATAAAGCCATCGACTACGATGTGGGAGTTTACGAAACTCAACGAAGGCATATCTGTCCTTTGCTACATAGTTGGTTGCTTCTGAGTCTACAACCCACAAAGGATGTGATTCAATTAGAAAAATAGAACAAGAAACATTCACAGAACAAACGTTTGTACTATAAATTTGTACCTTTTTAGGCTTGGTACAATCTCGAGCAAAGTGGCCCTTATTACCACAATTATAACATTTCACATGTTTCATGTTCTTCTTCTTGAAAGGATGCTTTCCCTTTCCCTGTTGGTTCCATTTATTCTTCCTAGATTCCTGAGGAGAGTGGTTGAATTTTTTTATTCTTCTTTTACTTATATCCACCATGATACTTGCGTTTCTTGTTCATAGCTCCAAGTGAGCTAGAACGAACTGCATATGCCTCAGAAGACATCTTTGAGGCTTCAAGATGCTCTTCCTCCAAGATGAGATGCCTCACAGCATCTTCCATTGTCTTGATGCTTTCATTATGAGTTAAGTGCATCTTCATATGCTCTCAGAAAGTTCATGACCAACATCACATAACTCACTTACCATGTTGGACATTTTCCTAAGATGCTTTTGTATTGTATCTTCTGGGCGCTTCTTATAAATATTAAACTTAATTGTAAGTAACCTCACTTTGGTCATTGAAGCACCTCTAAAATGAGCAGCTAATGCGGATCATATGTCTTTTGCAGTTTCAAATTTATAGAACTCACGCAATCAATGCTACTTAGCAACGTGGTGTGAGCTAAAGAGTTCTTCTTTTTTCACAATTCATATGCATCACCGTCCCTCCTATGTTGAGTTGTAGTTCCCTTCTCAGGAACTTCCATGGTTAGGTTTAATGGTTCAAGTGCCTTTTGCTTCTCTAGTACATATTGGATTTTCATATTCTAGATTTCATAATTGTCACCATTGAGTTTCTCACCCCTATTGAGTTCAACAACAGTATTCTTTGAAGCATTAGTCATGTTAAAACACTAAGTTTCTATAATAAGAAAGAAATATATATGCACGTTAATGTCACATTAATCATTCAGAGAGTAAATAATTCGATCACAATTGCTTATAAAATCAAAAGTCCACAAATGGGTTCAATCATCATTCATACAACAATTGAATCCTAATTACTTTACTTTAGACGAATTCCTATATAAAATCCATATAAACATATTACAGAAATATCAAGACTTTATTCTTATAAAACAACATATTGTTTTAATTGTGTTACAACCTACGAACAGTCTATAGGTAACGAACCCTGTGTAGAAATGAGTTCACGAGTTCACATGAAACAATTCGCGTACTTGATGTACAATATCTCTTACTATTTCCATTGGAAGAGCTATAGGATATAAAGTTCTAATCAACTTCCTGTTAAGTCAAAATGACTTAACGATTAATAATTTTGATGAAAACCAAATAATAAAGCAGAAATGAGACGCAAGACAAAAATGAGACGCAAGAGGAAATGAGACGCAAGACAAAAATAAGACGCAAGAAGAAATGAGACGCAAGAGGAAATGAGACGCAAGATAAAAATGAGACGCAAGAAGAAATGAGACGCAAGAGGAAATAAGACGCAAGACAAAAATGAGACGCAAAAAATGAGACGATAGAAAAATGAGATGCAAGAAATGAGCCGCAACCAGAAGATAGAACTGAGACGATAGAAATGAGACTCAAGAATAAAGCAAAATGAGATGAAGCGAAGCCAAAAATGAGATGGAAAAAAATGAGACGAAAGAATAGAAGACGAAGACCCGATACCACGTCGGATGATCACTCAGTTTGAGTTAGTTACAGAACTCAACTGAATAACTGTTTCTTCAAAGATCAAGAAATAAGAAGGAAGAAGCAGTTATCAAGAAGCCGTTGAAGACGAAGATTATAAATACGAGTCGGAGTTGAGGACTGAAAAAGTTAGTGATTTTGTCAGTGATTTTAAAAAAAGGTTAGAAATTTTATTGTGCTAAACTTAGAGCTACTATTGTCTATAACAAAGCTCGAAATATCTTTCAATAGAAAGAAGAAAGTTGATAGCCTGAAGAGGCTAAGTCAGAAAAGAATACTTGTTGTAAGAGATTTGAAGAGACTCGGAGAAAAGAATACTTGTATCTTTGAGAAGTATAGTGAAATCTCATAAAAGATTCTGAGGACTGGACGTAGCCC
>JANIJH010000004.1:59476907-59500305 GCA_024520975.1 Erythroxylum areolatum | reverse complement strand
GCGTAGCTATCGTGCAATTTCTTTAAAATTTTATATTCTTTTAGGTGTTGCACTCTAATGCATTGTGTTACTTTGAATTGCCTACACTGCTTCTTGTATTACCTCCAACCCATCCTTCATAATTAAATTTATAATATATACGAAACAATACATATGGACTAACCTTCCACTAATCACCAAGCTCCTAACCCATAACTTATTCTTCAATTTTTCTATTATCGTATCATTTTGTTACAATTGAAAATAGTTATGGTTAAGAGCTTAGTGTCATCGCTCCAATCCGTTAATAACTCTATCATCATAATTGTCAACCTTTCACTTTTATACAATGCTGCTATATAAATAAACCCACTATTTAAGAACAAGAACAAGTATCAGTTATAAAATAATAAATAAATAAATGATAACAATATTAAAGAATATAATTCACCTTAGTAATCAACAATATAAAATTTAGTCATCTTCAATGTAGTATGCCATTACCACCATATAATCCTTCATTTGGTTATTAACCATCTACATATCCAGTGTGATGGCTACCCATTTGTGAATACTCAACGTCTTCAATATCTCTTTCTTTTGATCACTGTAAATCTTTAAAATGTCCTTCTTCACAGTTTTATGAGTTAGAAACTTGAATTTTGATAAAAGTGAGGTGAGACATATCCTAAAGTTTTTACTATCAACATTATAGCGTACCTGTTCATCATCTTAGTTATAATGTTTGACCTCTTAATACCTTCTTCTTTATATTGCGAGACTCTATGTGTCTCTTCAAATGAGATTCCACCTTTGAAACCCCCTAGTCAACATCAAGTGACAATACTTACATTCCATCTTTTCAACTCCATCCCTTTATCTAGTCTTAGTGAAGTAACTCTTAACATCACTTCTCAATTATCCGTTGCCTTCAACTTTAACTATTTCTTCACCTGGTACTAGATTATAACTCTTTGTTGGTATATTATGTAGTACTAAATTATAACTCTTTGTTGAAGGAATATGCTCATCCATATGAAACAATCATCATATATGAATATGATGTATTTTATGTTCATATATGTTACACTTTAATAGCATTAACATGTATACATACTAATATTAATGAGCATATAAAGTATTAATACACATTTACATGTATAAATACACTTCAATGGACATATATATATCTTACATATGAGGAAATTTGTTAATGAGTATAAAGAAATGAATAACACTTGAATAATGATTCAACAAGAAACTCAAATAACACAAGGATTAGAAAAGTACCAATAGAAATGTCAAAACTAATAAATAAAAATGAAGAAATTTTATTTTATGGTTAGCAATCCACAAGGAAACTGTATTGAAAGAGATTAGGAGAACTCAAATTTATAGTAGAAAAAGAGGAACCTTCAAGTTCAATATATTGATAAGTTAAGGTTAACACATTAATCATTTATATTAAGCATTTGGAGAAGCTCAAGGCATCCAAAAAATGTGGTTTGGTGTTTTAAATAAACTAGGCACTTAATAGAAGCGAGTGCAATACTTAAACTTTCAAGAGCTAGCATAGAACTCTAGATGAAGGGCCAAAACATAGATAAATTAGTGTCAAATCTAAGTAATAAATTCCACATGTATTTCCAAAATTAGATTTATTAGCTTAAACAAATGGTAGCTTTGTAATGGGGTGTGTAGCTATGCCCTATGTGGCATACAATATAATTAGGTCTTGTTTGGCAACCACTAATAAATACTTAGGTCTTGTTTGGTAACCACTAATAAATACAAATACTTTGGTCTTGTTTGGTAACTAATAATAAAGAGGTAGGAATGAGAATACAATCTTTATTTCATAAATTTTACTTGCTTGGTTACTATGAACGGATAAAATAGGGAATGACAAAGTTATAATGAATTCTAAATAATCTTGGACTTTTATTCCTAATAAGGGTATGGGTATAAGTTGGAATCAAACATCAGGAATAAGAGATAAGAGATGTTATTAGAATATTACCAAGTTATTATCAGGATATTGATTCTTATTAAAATATTATCATCAAAACCATATATTAGGATTTTTATTTTAATTTCTTTAATAATTATTTTACTTTGTTTCATTGATACTTTTATTCTTATCATAAAAATTATTTACAATTAACAATTTTATTAATTATTGAAATTTTTATTAATTATTTATACAATACAAAATAGATCATAAAAGAACTAAATATAATAAAAAAATTTAATTATCATTCCTAATATTTGATACCAAATACTAGCATAACTATTAACTTTGTTTAATCCTATACCAAATTCATATAATCAGTCATTATATTCCTATTCTAATTCTAACTTTCTATTCCTTTTCCCTTTTTTTATTTTGAATCCTTCATTACATTACAAGTTACTAGATGAGAACTTAATGTTAAATAAACATTTGAAAAATAACAATGAGACAACTGTAATATGATCACATTGCAATGACACTTTTTTACTATCAGTTCGTGTATTGAAAAATAAACCTTTTAAGCACCACTAAACATTTATGCAAATCTACATTTTACATAAAAGGTAATCAATTCCTCTGCTCCTATTCATGTGTTTACTTGGTGCAAAATACAAATGTTAAATTGTATCTATTTCCTTTTTTTAATCTATGCGCTCTTTTCAAAAGTTATCATAAGAAATCAATCAATAAGTCTAAAACTAAAAAAATGAGAACTATAAATTTATTCCCATATCGATACCACTGCATTCTAAGTTTTACTTATCATTTTGTTAGTATAATGTCAAATAAAAGTGTTATTTTAACCAAGGTAAAGCTTCATATTGTTTAAGTAATAAGTGATAAGGAAAAAAGGATAAATCACATATTCACTTACTACTTATAAGTTCATCATTCAACTAAAATGACATATGGTAGAAAATAAGATGGTAGTTGTAAGAGTTTTTCTAATGTTTTTTACAATCTGATCTAAACTATTACTCGCATTATATTTAGTCATTCCGTTCTCTACTAAAATTATACAAGATAGAAACTAGAAGTTAGCTAACATTGGTAACACTCTTATTCATTAAATGGTGCATCCATTTCCCTTATGGTATACCAACTAAAATTTTCACAAAAAGATGATAAAGGAAAGTAAAAAATGCATGGAGTTACCTAAGCAAAAGTGAGAGAGACTAGGAAAGACTGACTCTGTTGAAGATAAGAAGGACATGAGAGACAGAATTAGAGAAGTCTAATTGTCTACAATGGGGGACCTGAAGGGAGGAGGAATGAAGGAGTCTCTATAATTGGAGAAGACATAAGAGGAGTCTGGCTACCTAGAAGGGAGGATTTGAAGAGGGATGAATGGAGGAGACTTTGTGGGACTAGAGAAGACAGTAAAGGAGTCTAGGCGTTTGGAATAGAGGATCTGTGATAGATAATAGTTTATTTTCTATATTATAACGACATCGTTTTGCTTAAGGAAAAGCAAAACGATGTTTTTTTCAAATGGACAAAATGATTTAGCTCCTCCCATAAAATAACTTCATTATATATATATTTATATAACTGATGAATGATTTATAAGAATGTCAATTTTAGTCCGACTTGCTCGGTTTGACTCAATTTTGACTCGAATTGATCGGGTCACGGGTGGATTACATGTCAAAATTGCTTGGCCATACCAGGCTGAGCTTTAATCAACTTGTGGCCAGACCCGAACATCAAAATGACATCGTTTTTTATTTTTTTTAAAATATAAAGTTGGCCTATTGACACCCTAATGATACAATCGGGCTTCAAATTAGGTTGGGCAGAGACACGCAAGTTTGAGCCTAACCTAAAGCTCAAAATTTTTTTAAAAGCCCAAAGCTTAGTCAAATCAGGTTGAATTCATTGATTTTGAGTCAAATCGATCACGTTTATTTTGGGTTGGAGTAGGTTGGGTCTAAACAAAATGTCAATCATAGTGTTTGAGTCTTTCGTAGTTATGCTTACGAGTCTAAGTAAACATCATTCAATAACATATTATATTAACCAAAGTAGCGCAAAAGTCAATAGAGAAATAAAAATATTCTATAGAGCAAGACAAGACATTCCATTACATAAGATATACAAAATAGTACAAGATCTTATTCTCACCATTTCAATATATAGAAACCTTATGACTTGATCAAACCTAGCTTGATGTCTTAGTATGAATGGGAGCAAATAGTCTATATAAAACTTCCTAGCTCCTTGTTCGACTGTAAATCATTAGATGTAAACAATGCAACATCATTCTAGGACCATATTAAAAATAAATTTGAGTATTTGTTATTGAATTCATTTTGTTGGTGCTTTGTCTCAGCCCTATCTATAAAATAACTCCTACTTAAGTTTGTATTTAGAAATCATATACTTTGTAATTTCTTTATAGATAATAGACTATTTTAATTCTATTAAGTGAAGTCATGCTTTGAATTAATCTCTAAAGAGAAGAATTACACACTTCTCACAAAAAATATATACTGTAAATTATTCCTTAAGACAATTTTTCTGTTAACACTCATTTTTAATTACTTTTAGTGACAATAGATTCGGATAATATGAATGATTCAAATAATTATGTTAAAATAAATTAAAAGGATGGTATAGGGAATGATGCAATAAAGATGCATTACTCTCATGATTAGTTGAAGACTTGAAGAAGGAAAATTGAACAACTACTATCTTTTCCAAATCTAGTTAGAAGAATATTAGGACAAGTTTTCGAATAAAATTCATAAAGAATATATTGATATGCAATTGAATCCATAAATAATGCATTGAGGCCTAAATTGAAAAACTTCAAGAATTTATTAAAGAAATATGAATTGGTTATAACTCCTTCACCGATGAAGTTATTACTACGTATAAAATTTGGAAAATTTTATTTAAGGTAAAATATTTCTTTATTTATTGATATATCCTATTATAATTTTTCTTATGTGCGCTTTTCATTATTATAGACGCATAAAATGACTCATAAACTTAAGAAAAAAAGAAGGTAATGAATTTTCATACTTATGACATATTTTTTGAAATACTATTACAAATGGTTTACATGTACATCCATCAACTAAATGTCCATCAAACAATATAGAAGAGGAACATAGAACTGAAGTTGATGAAATTTGTTCTTTCAATAAAAAAGAAGATCAATTTGCAAGTTCTCTTTGTAAGAAAAAAAATAAAAAGAAGAAGAAATCTCCTAAGAAGAAAAAGGAAAAAAAAAAAGACATACTCTAGTATTTTAAAAAATTCCTTACTTACAATTAGTGAACAATCGAAAAGAATTTACTTGAGAAAAAATGGTGACAATATCATCCACTGAAGATAAAGGATCTAAAGCTTCATCAGTTAATCAAGATATTAGTAAAATGATGAAATGTTTGAATTTCTTACATAATATGGGCATTAAGGATGTGTAAAACAGAAAAGCAATGAAAGCTTTATATGATTTTCGACTTTATAGGGAGATTTTTATAAAGATATTAGATCCAAGGAAAATGGATTGAATTATTTCTCTTTAGTAATATTTTCATGTTAATGTATTAAACTCTTATTGATTTAGGCACTTTCTTATTAAGAACTATTATATGGTTTGAACATTTAAGTATATGTTTCATGTGAACATTTTGACTTATTGATATGAAGTTCTTAAATTTATGTTATATTTTTTAGTGTTTCATAATAGTTTTAGGGAGTGTTTGATTAGTTGGTATGAGAAGAAAGGAATGGGCTGGGCAAGAAATGAAAAAAGATGATTGATAATATATTATAATTGGATGAACAACATTTTTATGTCCCTTTTTTGGGCAATACTCCATACCCACAATACTCTTTTTTCATTCCTTACTATATTCATTATAATTCCTATTACGATTCTCCCAAGTGAACCAAGCATACCTTTAGCGTTTATATTTTAATGTCTTTATTAATTATTTAATAGTAGTATTATAGATATATTGCTTCATTATTAGATTTTGAACAATTCAAATGTTAAAATGATTAAGAAAACATTTATTTCTTTAACTGGTGAAGAAAAAAAACATTTGCATTTACATAATTAACCATGTAGAACTTTTGCTCCATCAGGTCATAATTGTATATTGAGACTTTTGAATAAGAATCCTATAAAGATTTACGAAACTTTAAAATGAGCAAAACAATCTTCTTGGGTATATGATGAGTTGAAAGCTTAAGAGGCTTAAAGTTAACTAGTCATTTGATTAAGGTGGAACAAGTTGCAATTTTTTTGATGACGATAGAGCATAGTGAGACACTAGAGTCAATGTAGAGCACATTTAACATTAGACTTGAACAATTGTTAACTATTTTTGCAAATTCTTATGTAAAGTTATTTGTCTTGTAAAAAGAGTTATTATTTCATCATCTTTTATTAGTACACCTCTTGAGATTCAATATAATTCAAAACACTTTATATATTTTCAAGTATATTCATATATTCTATTACTATTTTGTTATATCTTATATAAATAATTAATTTAATAATATAATTTCATTTTGTAGGATTTCATAGGAGAAATATATGGTATACATATTGATGCACATGTTCTAACTAATAAATAAACACCATATAATGGTAAAAAAAATGGATCAAACTTAAAATATTATGTATTGTTATTTATTTGATATGTATTTTACATGTATAATGGCTGGATTAGAAAGTACTATAAATGACTGCGAGTACTTTTAAAAACAGTAACAAATGTAACAAACTAATTTCCCTCCATAAGGTGTTAAATTATTTTAAATAAAAATGTAATTACAATTAATTTTTATTAGCTTTTGTTAATATTATATTCTTTATATGTTTAGGTAACTTTTGTTTGATTGACTCATTCTACACTAATATGTTTGAATTTCTTTAATCATATTGATGTGAAAGATACCATTTATGAGATTATAAAAGAAGAGGAAGACCTCAAGATTCACAAAAATTATTTACCTATAGGCATTCTTCATTACGAATTATTTTTAAAAAATGTTTTAACATTCTAAAAGTAAGATTTTCTATACTTCCAAACATGACTAGGTTTATCTTCATTTTTATTACAAATTTTAACTAAATTAATTTTTATTTAAAAAGCAAAATCTAATAATAAAAATGAAAATGAAAACTTATAACAAAAAATGAAAGTAAAACCATACTACTCATAAACTAAAAAAATCTTTGCTTTATGAGACAAGTACTTGCGAGTTTGTAAATATATAGGGGTGATAGCTGGTCAAATCAAACTTAGATAATGATATGGATTGAAGCTTAACTTGAGGTCCAAAGAAGCTCAAGACTCACTACCCAAGTTGAAACTTGATTGAGTTTCAGTGGACTAAAGCTCGATCAACTCAGTCCTATTTTAAAATTTTTAAAACTTGAACTCTAAAATTAAAGAAAGTCTTAATCTCGAATTAAATCAAGTCAAACTTTTGACTTTAGTATGGGTGTGGACAACGCGAGCTTTAATGTCATACTTGTTAATTTATATGTGAATCAACTCCAAAGTCTAGACAAGTTATTAGAGTGAGTGGAGTGCTCACTTGGGGCTCGATGAAAATAGTTATGTAGCCCATCAAGTGATATAAGATGGCAGCTACCCATTTCAAGGAGATCAGATCACCTATTCTCGTTAGTTTGTTTCATGAAAATCTATTTATTCAATAAATAAGACCCACAAAAATTGGACGGCTGAGATGAAACAGAAATAAGGGGAATAGAATTGTTGGGAACAAAAAAATTGTTCCCATTTCAAGGTATGCAGGAACCACTAGTGGGAATTGTAAAGAGACCATCCATGGGCAGAAATTGGGTTTGCAAAGTGGTCACCATTTTAGGAGACCGCAAGAGTCGAGTGTGTGCCTCTCAAAGTTTAGGTTGGAGTTGTTACTTGCAACATCGTAATTTATTCAAAAGATCTTAAGTTTGAGAAATATATTTATTAATATTACTTTGTTTAAATTTATAATTTAATGTTATATCACTAATTTATTAAATGTCTCTATACTAATTAGGGATAAGGTTGTATATTATTGAACTTCCTCATATCTTACATCTCAGCGAAATTTTTACTGAATATTGTTGTTGTTGTTATTGTTTATTAAGAGATAGATTAAGAATGCATAATTTATAAATTATTATATATATTTTGTGAATTTGAAGTTAATGTTTTCCTTCTTTAAAATGTTAAAAAAAATTGGAAAATGAAATTTTCATTTTTATTCTTTATTGGGCCATCAAGAGCCCAACATGGTATCCTTCTTAGATACAAAAGCACAGAGCCCACTGCGCAGCCCAGAATATCCTGTAATGGAATGCATATGCTCTCTGGATCCACACCTGATCTGTTTAAAATACATCTGGGTGCACTTTATAATGCCTCAACACGAACTTATTTATTATAATCAGAGCAACAAATGTCGGCCCATCACCGTCCTAACCCCACATACACTGCTTTCATCACCTCAATCATAAGCTTCCCGATCTCGACCGTCAATTATGTTGACCTGTTCCTTCCCAAAGTCAAATCTCTCCCTAAGTTAAAAACACACACAGACGTTGTCGTTTTTAGATAGCCGCAAACTAGAGGATCTGTTTTCTAAAACCTCCATTGAAGAACAAGAAGATCATCACAAGTAAAAGAGAGGCAAAGCAAAAGAGAACCAAAAGCTTACCTTTTCTACACATGCCTACATATGCACCCGCATATTGATTCTATATAGAGAAGAACTTTTCAGGAGGAGAGTTCCCAAGTGTCATGATCAGATGTGTATTGTAGGGAGAAATTACCTTCACCATGATCAACACAACTAACGGCATGATTTCACCTTCGTCTTCGTTGGCGACCACCCAATCGCCGGGACTCAAGACCTATTTTAAAACTCCGCAGGGAAGGTATAAGCTTCACTACGAGAAGACTCATCCTTCTGGTCTTCTTCACTACCCTCACGGCAAAACCGTCACTCAGGTGCTTCATTCATTCTCTACGATTGATTTACTACTACCCATTTCTTCAAGTTTTCTTCTTTTCTTGTTTTACTGGACCGGCTTGTGATTTTTGGCGTTTAGGTCAGTGCCCATATGTTGAAATGTCGTTTTATCTTTTTTATCGCCTCTTCTCTCTTGTTCTTAGCGAGAACTTTGTGAAGGACTCTTTTTTTTTTAATTTCTTTGGAAGGTCTAGTTTTTTCCTTGTTAATGTCAATCATACATTGTTAGTTCATTAGTTTGTTAGAGCTTTATTAATAGACAGGGTCTGCAAATTGGTGGGTGCCATTTACGGCTTTTATCTTTTTTCTTCAGTTTCAGTATCCCCATAATGTAAACGATAGAAATTGAGTTTTAAAGTGATTGCTAGTAGAAATTTGAATCCAAATGTAGGTCTATTGAATTTATCGGTTTATATATGTGTTTCTGATACCAAATGTGTTGCAAAATTTGATTTCAGGTAACTATAGCTAATCTCAAGGACAAACCAGCCCCTACAACTCCTACTGCTCCGGCTTCAAGTTTCAGTGCTACCAGTGGAGTAAGGTCAGCTGCAGCTCGGTTGCTGGGCACTGGCAATGGAAATCGGGCGCTTAGCTTTGTTGGAGGGAATGGTGGAAGTAAAAGTGTCAGTGGAACTAGTAGAATTGGATCACTTGGAGCTTCAAGTTCAAATAATTCAATAATAAATACAAACTTTGATGGAAAGGGGATTTACTTGATCTTCAATGTTGGTGATGTGATATTTATAAGTGATCTAAACTCTCATGATAAGGTATTTCTAGTAAATATCTCATTTTTGTTTATGAGCTAGAAACAATCGGCCGCTACTTGAGACCTTTATTGTTCCGCACAGGACCCAATAAAATCTATCCATTTTAGTAATTCAAATCCTGTGTGTCATGCCTTTGATGAAGACTCCAAGGATGGACATGATTTGATTATTGGGTTAAGCTCGGGTGACAGTGAGTACTTCAAAAGTTTGAATTTCTGTATCTTTTCCACAGGAAGTAGACTTTCTGATGTTATTGGTCATCTTTTTGCGATTATAGTATACTCAGTGTCATTGAGACAACAATTACAGGATGTTGGAAAGAAGCTTGTAGGAGCCCAGCACTATAATAAGGATGGTTCTGTTAATAACAGGCAAGAATTACCTTGCTCTTGTAGCTTCCTTGTATTTTCCTGCAATCCATTCTGCTAATATTTACATGATTTCTCTTCTTTAAAGTGATGATCTAGTCATTTAATGTAGTAGGTGCTTATGTACTGATGTATAAAACTAGTTTGATGATTTAACGTACTTTAGAGAAAGTACCTAGTGTATACTGTAAATAATATTTCGCTGAACCCCTACTGCTTAAACCATATGGAAAGAAGTGCTTACTCTTAGTGGTTCTTCGTAGAGAGTAACTATAATTAATATTAAAGTAGGATATGTGCATTTGGCGCATCTACAAATGTGTCTACGGATCTCATTTAGGCATTGAGAAATCAATCTGTGGACCTCTATTGTTCATCTAGAAGACAAGAAAAGGCCTATATATTTTTGTGGCATCAAAGAGAAAGGTATAAGAAAACTAATCTGAGCTCTTCAGTGGAAAGTAACTAAGTATCGTGCCAACTTATTGGGATAAATGTGTTGATCACATTTATCAGTCCCCTCATCTTTTAAGCGTGATCTGTAATGGCTTTACCATTCAGAAGTTTCTGACAGCATATTCAAGGATGGTTACAAAAAATCTTTTTGTTTAATAGTTGTCTTTTGTATCTTTTCCTGGGATTTTTCAGATCTTTCACTTCATTTGGTTCTCTGACAACCTTAACTAGCTTCTTCAGCATGGTTCTTTTAAACCTTTGTTTACTGCCAGTGATATGCATCCTAGAGCCTATAATTTTCAGTTATTCATTGTGTTTAAAAAACTAACCACCCATTTTCTATATGCACATAAAACATTACGTCTTTGGCTATAAAATTCTACAAAAGCCAGAGTATTGTTATGCGTTTTCTCCCTTTCCTTTTTCATCAGTTTGGGAGTTTTAGGGGCAAAGTCAACTTAATAACTCATAGCAAGTTTGTTAAACATACTGCAGTTATTTATGAATTCTGTAACAACTAGTGGTTGGATTAAATTTCGTGATCTAGAAATCATTTATTCGAAAAGTGGTTACATTAATGCTGCTTTTGTAACAGTCGTTGCACTAGTGTTGCATGGGTACCTGGGAGTGATGGCTCTTTTGTTGTTGCTCATGCTGATGGGAATTTGTATGTGTACGAAAAGGCAAGCTTGATGGGAATGATTGTTTGTTGCAAATTCTTTTCATTTAATGTTTCTGCTTGTCATATTTAGTCTATCTGATTAGTTCATGTATTCTTCCTCTAGAACAAGGACGCGGCAGGTGATTCTTCATTTCCTGTTATAAAAGATCCAACTCAATTCTCTGTTTCACATGCTCGTCATAATAAGGTAAACACTTGATTCTTGTAGTAGTTAAAATCTTTTTTTTTTTTTTGTTCTTATTAGTTAAATGTTTCTTGTTTCAATCATAGAATTCAGCAATTGGTATTTTAAATCCACAGAAGTAACAATCTTCTTATACATGTACATTTAACTATGTAGCATCTAGACTACCACTTATTTAGATACTTTTACATTACTTTTGTGACTGCAAGAAATTCTTTAAATTGATTGTTGCCAAGGGATATTGAAGCAAAATTCCAAGGATATATAAATGCTTATATGCAAGAACAGTAGCTTGCCCTGATGTGGCAGCCCAAAGATGATCATGATCTGTGTCTTTCTGAGGTGCCTCTATTTTTGAGGATCAGTTTCTTGATCAAACTATTTGCAGTGACGTTTCTGAACAGAATGCTTAGATATTTAATTTCTGCTCTTTTAAACTGGTCCTTCCCTTGTGGCTCTGCATTCATTAGTTTCTGGCCAACTTCTGTCTCTCTCTCCCTATATATATATTTGAGTCTATTTTAATCAAACTTTCTTAGATACTCCTTGTCCTTGATGTTATATCTTGTTTATATTCTACACAAGATTGTCATGCTATCTATATTCTAGTGTAGGAGAGATGCTAATTTCATGAATCAATATATCTGCCATTATCTACATCAATGACAAGGCTTTGGTGCTTTCTGTATGGCTTTATTAGGAGAGTGCCATTTGTATGAATGTTTTTTAAATTTATCCCCTTTTAACCTCATAAATACATTATCATAAGAATTGCTTGTGTAGTATTCCCTTAGTATCAGAAGAATATCTAAACAAAATTTGCTGATTATCATTCGACATGTTATTTGTTAAAAACTATATGCAGAGTAACCCAATTGCCAGATGGCATGTTTGCCTAGGTTCAATTAATAGCATTGCATTCTCAACTGATGGGACCTACTTAGCTACTGTTGGAAGAGATGGTAAAACCTTCATCTTCTTCACTTGCAGTCAACCTTTCACATCTATTTTCTCTAAATTTGTTGAGAACCTTATTGGCCCAAGTTTCACTGAGCACAGGGTATTTACGAGTTTTTGACTATTCAAAAGAGCAACTTATCTGTGGTGGTAAAAGTTATTACGGTGCTCTCCTATGTTGTGCTTGGAGGTGAATGACTGAACTGATTTTCAAGTCATGTCATTGATAGAAACTTGCTTCTGGTACTATGTTAGAAATTATGGTCCAAGCTTGTTGCATTTTGGAGGATGACCTAGATTATATTAATTTGTTCTTCTTATTTTAACTTCTCCCCTAGTTTTGCCATTCCCTTATTGAAATTTGTATGTAATTTTTTTCTGTCAGCATGGACGGGAAGTACATTTTGGCTGGAGGTGAAGATGATTTAGTTCAAGTGTGGAGTATGGAAGATCGGAAGGTTGTGGCATGGGGTGAGGGGCATAACTCGTGGGTAAGATTCTTATTAAACAATGGAATAATTGATTGTTTGTCAGACATTAATTTGGCACTTTGCTTAGTTGCTATATGATGGTGCTGGCAGGTCAGTGGAGTGGCATTTGATTCTTATTGGTCGTCACCAAACTCAGATGGCACAGGCGAGAGTGTCATGTATCGGTTTGGTTCTGTTGGTCAGGTACTTAATTTGGGTGATAAATATTACTGCTGAATTCTTAACTTGCCATCGAGGTTGAACTCTGCAATTCTGGATTTTGTGGCAGATTAAAATGTTAGCCCGGAATTACATGGGTAAATTTTTCTGTGGGAGAACTGTGCCTTAATTATTAAAATTACAGTAGAAAGCATCTTAGCATTTTTATGATATTTTGCAAGCTTCAGAGACTTTAGCGATCAGAGATTGGACATAATTGAACATGTAATAGCATGGGCATGGGGCCACTACATGGTAGGATAAGAAGATCTATATTATTGCCTGTAAGTGGAAAGGAGTAAAGTGGTTGGAGTTGGAATAAGGTCAACTAGGCAAATCTTATCTCGTAACCTGTTTGCTCTCAGTCTTGTAGTTCTTTTAATCCTGCCCTTTTAAAGCCTCAACGATCAGTATTAAACTTGATGTGTTTGTGAACAGGATACACAATTCCTTCTGTGGGACCTGGAAATGGATGAACTTGTTGTGCCATTACGCCGATGCCCTCCTGGTGGATCTCCCACTTTCAACGCTGGAAGTCACTCTTCTCACTGGGACAATGTTGTCCCTGTTGGCACTCTGCAACCTGCACCAAGCATGAGAGATGTTCCCAGGCTTTCTCCACTAGTTGCTCATCGTGTTCACCCAGAACCCCTTTCTGGCTTGGTATTTACCCAGGAATCTGTTCTTACAGTGTGCAGAGAGGGCCACATAAAAATCTGGATGAGACCTGGAGCAGCAGAACAGTCAGGCAACTCTGAAACCTGTTTAAGTAACAGTTTGAAGGATAAGGCACTATTAACGAGCAAGGTTGGCAATGCCAAAACTATGAATAGTTAATTTAAGGAATGTCATCAGAAGTGAGGGCAAGCCTACTCTTTTTTTATGGTTTTATATTTCAATTTGGTAGTATGGTTGTTCATCTTTCACCTAGTTGTTTCTCAGAAGTGGGACCAAGAGAGCCTTAACTGTTTATTAGCAGGTAGCTTAAAAAGGTGGTTCCATTGTATATTGAGGGATGAAAAGCCATTGATGGCACCGGGAGCTTAAAGGGCCTGAACCCACCTTTGTAGGTACAAAACAGTTATTGCTAGGATGTATACACATATTTAATTACTGACAGAAATAATTGCAAGTTGCCTCTTCCGGATTTGTAGTTTTATGAGGTGCGTTTGTGTAGTAATTTGATGTTGTAGGCAATGTTCCATTGCTATGTAGTTTCTGGTGGGATATCTCTGAGCTATTATGGTGAAAAAGTCATAGCTATAGGTAATAACCAGATGGAACTCATATTTCCCTTGGCTGTGTCATCCCTTGCTCGCGTTATATAATTTTTGGACATGCCTTGCTCCCATTATATGGGATTTGGATCGAAAGTGAATTGACGATTCAGTTTTCTTGTTTTTATGTACACTTTGTCTGATCATCAGACTTAAATCTGAAATGAGGTTCTTGTTAACTTCCTTGAGCTTCAAAACTAATGTCCCAAAAGGATGACTTGTACCGTAAATTCCATCCTACATTATCATAAAACGCGATTGTAGCAATCAAAAAACACTTGCAGAAGATGTCACCATTCAAGATACTGGTGTGCCATCGATGTTTCCCCTGTAAATTCACCTGAGGAACTAACTGCCGGCCATTAAACCAGAAATTTTTATATTACATATACTAAATAATACGAGTCTACAGACATATAACTGGAAACAGCCATTTAACTACTAAAACCATCCCATACAGGAAAAAGAAAACATCTATTTTTTATGTGATCTGCAGACTGCTCCATTAATGCATAACGATGCAGATTCAATTACCATGCACAGTTTCAGAACCTGCAGTTTCAGTTTCTTGGTGAGTAGAATCGCTAACAGGTTGAGGAACAGTTGCAAGTGGTTGATCTGAACGAGTCACATTTCGAGAAGCACGTCGTTCTTGTGATATGGTAAGCCATCTTCTCCTCCAGCTAAGTATCTCAGCTATGACAGAACTTCCACACATTGTAACCCCAAACCCAGTGAATGATGCAAGTATAACAGATAAGACGGCTTGCAGATGTAACTGAAGAATGCAAGGAGAAATTGCAAACATCAGTGTGCACAATATGCAATTATTCGATAAGTTGTCCAATCACAAGTAGTGAACAATTCTTCAGGGTGAGTTATCAGGAAACTCTGACACTCTACCCTTCCATAAGACAAAACTGAAGCACCCGATCGAATTAACATATAAACAGTTAATAATACTTACCAACTTGTAGAAAAGATGAGCAGATAGGACTACTAATCCAAATTGAACAGTAGCATAAACCCACACGTGGCGTCTCCTAACTAAGCACAAATTTCAGCAGAACTGGTTAGATCATGTGATATCTGATTACAAAAGCATTTCAACTAAGTAGAGGATACTCACCCATTGTTGTTGACGTCATGGATGCAAGAATGCCTAATATACATGAAAAGGGGAGGGAAATGGCGATTGCACCAGAACCCAATTTGCTAATCTGCATACATGTCAAATTCAGATCTTTGGTGACCTTGAACAGAAAAATTCATAAGTTGCAGACTTACCAGAAGTTGCTCAAGAAAACAAAAGTAAGCGAGCATGCTGACAATCACCAGAATAGGAACGTCCTGCCAGACCCTGCCAAATTTTGTGCAAGCTAAAAAAATCTAACAGGATGATCCCAAATCTAAAAAAAGAAAAAAGAGAAATTGAATATGCACTAAGTTGAATCACGGGACATTGTCATCTTTTATTACAAAATGAACTGTAAGCCCAAAACAAAGGGAAGAAAAGGGCAAATCAGCGTTTAGATAGCTTCTAGTAACTATTGGAATTAAAATACTCCGATACAGTTGGAGAGATAGAATTATAGACCAACTGCAATTATAGACCAACTGCAATAGTAACATAGATCATTAACATTTTATTTTCTGCTCTCCTATATAAGATGGAGATTTTATAGAAAGGAAAAGGAAAAAGAAAACACAGAAGGCATTTAAAAACACAGAATGCAGATGAGAATAGCTCCAGTTACCTATACTGAACAGGTCCCAATGCATTGCGAGCAGCGCTTCCTCGAGAATTGAGGGCCTGAGTATTTTGAACTCGTAAAAGGGTAACTGGAAGATTCTTAACATCTTGCTTGCACACATCACATGTTTTGTTACCTTTAATGCTAAACCATTTTATGGCACATTCTTCATGTGCTAATGCAAGTTCCCCTTTGCAACTGCATTCCATCTTGAGGGTGTCACCCCCTTCCCCCAGTTCAACCAAGCAGATCCTGCATACAGCCTCTTCTTCAGGGATGTCTTCACCACCATCATTGTTCTCATCTGAACCACAAGGCTAAGATAAGGCAAAGGTTGGTTATCACAAGTAACAAAATAAAAAGAAAGCTGCAGGCAAAACTAAGTAGACAACCACATTCTAATCTATACTAACTAAATTGTTAATTCCAGCATGTATATACTTCAGCATAAAGCTCCACATCATACAGATTAAAATTTCATAGGTAGCATTCATTTATCAGTGGGCAATTCCTTGCAAGCTCAATATGATAATACCAACCCAGTTGATCAAGGCCCCTCTTAACCAGTTCAATTAATTATTTTTTCCACAAGAAATAAAGATTAAAAGGCAAGTTAACACAATGCTAGAAATTATCTAGATCAAATTCTTCACATCCCTGTTCCCTTTTCCCTCTTTCATTTTCATCTCTTGAAAGAGGGAAAGGGGGCCGGAAAAGGGGAAGGTATGCAATAGATAGAAATAGTATCAATATGAGAACATATTTACCAGTATCACCCCTAGTAGGCATAGTTGCCATTCCCGTGACAGGAGTTACCCGTGGTGTAGCTGGAACCACGCGAAATTTGCCACTGAACGAATCCAAGTTCTTTATGCTTCCCTCTTTGCTCATCACAGGAACAGACAGTGATCGATGAATGGGTCGCTGGGCTTCTCCTTTCTGTAAAAAGACAGTTTCAAACCATCAAATGGTGGCAGACTGCTGCAGCCACATTATGCATGAAAAATACAAAATTATTCAGCTGGTTACAAAAATAAATTTGAGATGTATGCCTTTTTTCAACACAAGGAATCTTAAATACAGAAAGAGTGGCAGGTGTCTTGTAAATGGTCTAGTATTGATTTTCCTTTTAGGCTGTTCCATATTACCAACTTCATTTATTTTATACGACAAGTTGCAATATGAATAAAATTTACATTGCAGTGAAGCTCATCAAGAATATTTGGACAACTCATAAGTGATAAGATCATCTTAGCTACAAGAGACAAAAATATTTTTCAAAATGGAGATCCTCGCAGCAGAACTTACTGGATTAATTGGGTTTCCTCCATGTGTAGATTCCGGATTTGAGTGTGCAATAGGAGTAACAGGCAAAGATGATGGTTTTTTCATCTTAACAGTAAAAAATTTGGAGAGAGACAGAGTTCTAGACATAAACGGTTTATCCCTTCTCAATGTTGATGAACCCCCAAGGGCTAGGATAGCAGCCTTCTCAATATCCGAAGTAGTATTGCGAAATTTGAAACTTAACCTTGGAATGAAAGTCTTTATGCTTGATCTACTTGATGATGGAGGATCTGGGGACTTGTTCAGTTTTACAAATCCTGGGCTTTGCATTGGGGAAAAGTTCACCCTTTTCGGAGTGCGACTTGGTGTTGGAGGCATGTTTATCATTGCAAAATCATCCCTGGAATCCTCAAGAGTTCTTGATGGAATTTCTAAAACTAGGTGTGATCGCCTGTGGGGTGTATCCTCTGGCATCTCCTCCATTATCTCAGTTGAACTCCCAACCTGGAGCATAAAAAAGAGAGAATAGTAATTGGTATAAACCACTACAAAACAATATATAGCCTTTGGAAATTTGCAAATACAACTAACTTGAGTAGCTAACAAGAAACAAGAAGGCGAAATTAACAAAACTGACAGTCAGATTGCAAAATAAATCGGTTCTGAATGTAACAATGAATAAACCTGAGTCAAAACAATAGGCAGAACTTTTGATGCTGGTGTCACACTTTTCATAGAGATAGAAATATTGAAGTACAGAGGATTAAATAAGGTGGCCACAAAGGTATGTTGAATTCAGTTTCAGAAAAAATGATGAAGACAGCACAATTTATGAAATGAATTGTATGTATTTAGCCGATAAACAGATCTTCATAAGTCCCCAAAGGTTTTCCATTAACGGCTGTTTTGGAGGTTATGAAAAACAGCAAACTTGCAGGAGTAATGAAGTTTAACCAGAAGGCCCTTAGAAAGTTGGCGTGGGGATGACTTTCTACAAATTCAGGTAATCTGCTATTCAATAGCCCTCAAATGCAGAAGAATCGTTGGAAAACTTGCAAGCATGCAGTCATGAGATTTTAAAAGAGTTTTATCACGAAACCAAGCCGGAAGTATCTCCACTATACTTCTGTTCATAAGAAACATTCCGTGAAACTCAAAAGTGAGGCGCATCGCCTAGTTAAATAACTTGTTTTTATCTCCAGCATTGTATAGACGGCTTTTTATCAATCAAAACATCAAAACCAGTTCTTGGCTCTCAACAGTGGGGAATGGAGGAAAGAAGAAATAAATAAAAGGTTAATAAAACCTCAGTAGAGTGTGTGATCATGATGTCCGTGTAATCAAAAAGCTAAAACTATTGTGGGAATCGAAAGAAAACTATAAAGAAGAGTAGCAGAGACAACAGCCAAAGAAGGACAAAGGGAAGAAACAAAGAACACACCCTTTGAGCTGGAGGATCAACAGAGTTGCCACAACCCCCTCCACCAACCTTCTGTGATTCAGGCTGTTCTTGATTTCCCATACTTTCACGAGCACTCTTCAAAGACCCAAACTGGCAAAGGCCAGAACTTTCCTGCCTCACCTTGTACAGCAATGAACTGTTTTTGATGTTTAGCTGACTTCTCCAAATGCCCTTTTGAAGAAGAGAGAAGGAAATGAAGTATAAGCAGAGAGACACCTGTATGGCTCTGCTAAAGTTTCAATTTTTATGTGTTTTCCAACAAGGAAGAGAAAGAAAAAGGCAGATAAACAGAGAAGTGGCTCCTGGCGTAATCCTAGGTAAAGAAAATCATCAAAAGGGGTTTATGGGGTTTATGGGGTTTATCTGTTTCTTGACTTTCTTCTATTTCAGTGGCCATCTTCCATCTTCTCTCAATTTCAGAAAGCAACAAGTTTGGCCCACCGTTTCAGGCATATGCAACCATATTTGGAAAAAGAAAAACTCTGGAAGAGGCTTATGAGCTTATCTCCTCTTCTTGTGAACGATACTGCAAAGGGCTAAAAACTTGTAAAATTAATAAAAGGATGAAGTAGTAATTGATTGACCTTTTGCATACCAAGATTCCCCAAATTATTTAAAAAAGATTTGAATAGACATACGAATGATTACACATATCAATATTAATGATAATATTTATTTAAACAGGGATATGAATAAAATGTTTAAGGTATAAGCCATGAAAACTAATGAAAATTAGAATAAGAATGATTATAATAAGAAATGAGAATAGAATATATTCAATAATAAATCTTATTTTTCTCATAATTAAAAAAATGAAGTATTACTAAAAATGAAAAATTCAAAATGTTAAATCCGTTGATATCAAACATGAGTTTTGATTCTATACTTATACCTTTTTTCTTTATACCTCCTAACAAGCACTCCCTTAATGTCTAATTTGGTAAATAAGTGATTTGCTTTTTTAAATCAATGTTTTAAAAAAGGAAAGTTAAATAGGTTTAAAAAATTTAAGGTCTAAAAAATTTAGCGAAATTGTTATTGTTAAATATTGAATAAAATTAAAGAATTTAAAATACGATTGAAAGAAATTATTTTTATCTATCGAATAATTTAAATTTTAGTTAAAAATTGTTAAATAAAAATTTATTTATTTATTTTAGTTTATAAAAATTTATCAAAAAATTAAAAATTAAATTAAAAAATTAATCAATTTAAATTTTTTATTTATTGCTATAAAGAATTGGCATGACCTTTTAATAATATATTTGTAATAAATAACCCTTTCCACGACTTTTTTTTTGTGTGTTAGTAGCAGGTTAGGTGGGCGGTACAGTTTCAATCAGTTGGGCAACCGCGCATGAAAGATGCTTCTCTGAATAGACAATTCATAATTTTTTCCTTTTTTGTTTTTGTTTTTTTGAATTGGGTTCATAACTAACTTGGAATGTCAAATTGAAATTTGGAAATCCATATGGCTATAAGGTGAATTTAAAGATTAAATTTATTACATAATATATAATAATTTTTTATTTAACAATATCATTATGAAAATATCTTAATTTAGATGAAAAAAATCAAGAAGGTGGAATCTATAAAAACGGTAATAATATATACAATCTTTCTTTTGTATTTTTATAAAAAGGTTATTTTTGTGATTTAAATTTGTAATCTTATTATTACCAAAGAACAACTGGTTCACCCTCATTCTTCAAATAATGGCATTGCATAATTGTAGTTAGTAATATGTTTCCGAAATTAAAAATTCAGGGATAATTTACCGTAATTTAAAAATATAAATAAAAGATTTAATAAAAGAAAAGATAAGTCATTAAACTTAGTTATGGCCTAAAAAAAGAGAGATGTATTTGTAAATCCAACAATATATGTTACACTTACAAGTCAATTGGTATTAAAAATCACTAATACCTTCATCGTTGACACGTAATTAAAGTCCCGCTAGAACGTAAAGTTGGAAAAAATCACAAATAATTTTTTATTTTTTATTTTTTTGTTGTATATGATGACTTTTCTACTTGGCTATGATACTTTTCCTCTTTAAGTAGACTTGACATATTGATTCGTCTTCAATAATTGCAAATTCTAATCATTGTGGAAATAATTATAACCTTAGCCATCATTTCCCTATTTCTCCCATATTTTACCTTTTCTTTTTGTGAGTACCAATTCTGTCCCATTTAATCTAAGCCATCTATTTGTGTGGGTCCTACATAAATAGATGGCTTGGATCAAATGGGACAGGGTTGGTATTCACAAATGAGGGCAGAGGATTTCATGTCCAGGGTAAGCATTTCAACCTTTAAATTATCAATAATCCATTAATTTATTAATTTGATTTATATATATATAAAGCTGGCGTAATATAAAAGCCGGCCAATTCACAATAAAAATAAAACAAAGGCAATGTATAGAGGAGTAGATGACAAATACAATACAAAGTCAACACATAACATGTACGTAATCATTAACATATATATTATACGGTTGCAATGTTTGTCGATTATGTAGAGACTGAAGAGGAGGGTCTTGTGGATTTTCAGAAAAATATTCAAATGAATGATGAACAAGCTCAAAGCCATTGCATATAAGAACAGTCCCTCAACCACCATCGTCTTCCTTTATAACCAGTTACAGAAAAGGGATTGTTTCTAGTTCTTTATATACGTGATTATACACGCATGAAAGATGATCATGAACAGTAGTATATAGTTAGTCCTGAAAGATTCTCAGGAAAAAGTTCATTCTAGGGTTAGGATTTTCCTGGTTAAGCAGGAACCTGAGGATCATGAGTGTGGCAATGGATCGTATTAACCACCCTCCCCTCTTATGTTGCCATCAATAGTACTTACAGATGGTACGTTCCATTGCAGCTATGTACTCTATATATAATTAGTTTGCTTACCGGATTCAACAACCCTAGAACTGACATAATGGTCCAAACATCTGCTTGAGTTGCCTTCAACTATATATGGTCACTTCCCCACTTAGACACCACTTAAGTAGAGGTGGAAAATGTCAATCTACATCGATCCCATATATATTCTAGTTGGTTTCCTTCCCAGGTTCAATCATTCAATGAATATGAAGAGGAGCCCGCATGAAGCTGACATGCAATCTACCTACCAACTTCCAAGATATTTCCATAAGCGAAATCTTCACCAGGAACTTATTTAAGTTGGTGATGCATATGGCTTCTCCCATCTCTTTCAGTGATTTTTCAATTACAAAAATAAGGATCAGGCTCTGTCCCCTCCAACCTCCAAAAAATCATATCAGTCACGAGATAAGATTATCTCCATTATTAAAATGCCTAATTGGAAAGCATATGAGATATTGGGTCCAAGAAGGGTTAGTTAGTTCACAATACCCTTATAATTAACAATAGTTTCAAAATCAAAAGTTGTTTTAAAAAATATAATTATCTATTTTTTTTATTTTCATCAATTGCATGGGTGTGGGCGTCAGAATATGTTCTGTAAACTTTTTTAAGTATAGTTTAGTTTAGGCCTTGTTTCGACACCTTAGCTAGAGCCCAACTCGAGAAACATAATTGGGTTAATAAGAAGAAGCCAGTTCGGTGGCAGGGATAAGGCCTGGATCGATCTTGGACTTTCTTATAGATCACCACTCTCAGCCTTGTGAAATCAAATTCAGATTTAAGGTTTTAAAAATTAAATTGATATTAAAGATTAGTTAAAATTAAAAAATTTAAAATATGGTTATAAAAAATTGTCTTTATTCATAAAAGAATTTAAATTTAAATTTAAAAAACTGTTACATAAAAATTAATTAATTAATTTTAATTTATAATAACTTATTGATTTACAAAAATTAACAATCTAACTAATAAACTGATTAGTTTTTAATGACAAAAGTTATTAACGTAAATTAAATTAGAAAGTTAAACGATTCAAAGTTTTTATAATTGAACAAGTCTAATTATTGAGTTTTTTAATCATTGGAATTTATAAAAAGGATGGGATATGAAATTTTTTATTTTAATAAAACTTGGGTATGATTTTATATTATTTAGTACTTTTATATAAAAAGGGAAAATAAAGTTTAAGTGGACAAATACCAAGCTTCCTTTGTTTATCTTTTTATTTGTTTAGTAAATATGTACTCTTGACAAGAGGGGCAAAAGTTAAATTTAACAAGAAAAGATTATAAACTTTTAAAATTTAAATGTTTTGATTATATGTAAATTCTATCTAAATATTTTTAAAAGAAATTAATTATTGTTATCTAAACACTTTACAAACATATAATTGATATATATTGACTATTTTCATAAATTTAAGGCGTTGTTTGTTAAGCAACATATTGCATTAGCCGTTAGATGATTCTATTAGCGATTAGTTGATAGCTGATTATATCAGTTGATTTGACCAGCGGATAACATTAGCTATTTATTAAAGATATCTGATAAAATTAGCTATTTAGTATTATTTGTTGATGTGTAAAATGACTTATGAGGATATGATTTT
>JANIJH010000004.1:59457833-59469511 GCA_024520975.1 Erythroxylum areolatum | reverse complement strand
AAGAAGAAGAAGAAGGAAACTGGATTAAGAGAGAGAGAGATCTGGGTGTAGAGACGTGGGAATCATGGGGATTATGTAAAGCTCCACCCACCCGACGCTCATGACAGAGTGATGGTGTTCGATGGATAAAGATAGATGAGAACATTAGAATGTCGATTTCGATGGTGTTTTCCTTTTTCTAATAAAAATTAGATTACGGCTTTTTTAATATTACTTTTCAAAAATCAAACTGAAAATTAAGTTAGTAAATTAAATAATTTAAGATTTAAAATTTTCTATTAATATTATATTATTATAAAATTGACTAAAAATTAAAAAAATTAAAAAATTTTTAAATATAATTAAAAATTTTATCTTCATAGTTTGAAATTTAATTAAAAAATTTTGTTGAAATTAATTTTAATTTATAAAAATTTATTAATTTATAAAAATTGACTTATTAATTAATAAATATTTAATAATAAAATTTATCAAAATAAATTAAACTGAAAAATTAAAAATCAAAGTAAAAAATTAAAAAATTCAAACTTTTATTATTAAACGAATCAAATCAAGTAAATTTTTTAATCAGGATTGGGGAATTATCATCGAGTCGTTGCTTTCTCAATTTAATACTAAATTTTTAAAACTTTTAATCTACTAACTTGTTAAAATTTGTATAAAAGATGTTTTTGTTGATGTAATATATATCTAATATTAATAACATAATTTGTATAATGATCAATTATGTACTCATGTCTTTGTAAGAGTTTCTTTTAGTCTCTCATGAGGTGTCTATTGGGTCGAAGCCGGTAACTAATATCCTTTCGTTGCGTGATGCATCTCCTGTCAGGAGTCATAACTGACCCAAGAGTTTGCTGCATTCCCAAAAATAGGGATTAAACTCGAAACCACTTGGTTAAGCGATGAAGGTATGTGCCATTTACGCCTACCCACTTGTAATTTATATAGTCACCACTAGTTTTAGCGGGGGAATACATGGTATAGATTATGGAAGGATAAGTATAGAGATTAAGAATCAATACTAGGTCTAATTTAATTAACACAACGCTTCTTTGGGTGCAAGAATAATTCTCTGTTTAATAATAAGAAAAAAAATGAATTTTATATATCTCGTCTTGTCTCTATCAGATGTTACTTTGTGATTCCTTGCATTGTGATTGGGCAAAGAAGCCAAAAGGCCACAAGTACAACGCTTCCTCGAGGCATCGCCTAACGCCTAAATATTATTCTTGCCTTGTGGGTTAGCACCAAAAGGCCAAAAGTGAAGACATATCACTCATCATATGGACCAACTTTCTATAAATTGCGTTCCAACTAAACGATACGTGTGAAATGGGTTTAACGTTTCGAAAACTCTAATTTAAATCGAAAAGATAAAAAGTTGAAAATTTTAAAAATTTAATTGATATTATATTATCATAAAATTAGTTAAATATTAAATAAAATTTAAAATATGATTAAAAGAGATTCTGCTTATTTATCGAAAATTTTAAAGTTTAATTAAAAAAGATATTATTAATTTATAAAAATTTACAAGGTAGTCAATAAATTAATAAATTTTTAACAACAAAAATTATTAAAATAGATAGAATCAAAAAGTTAAAAGGTACAATATTTTTATGATTGAATCGATGAAACCGTTTTAATTTTTTAATTATAGAACAATTAAAAATTCTCCTATTAAAAGAATTTCAAAATTTGTTTCAATAAGCACATTGAGTGAACAATAGGCAAGTGAATATGCCTTTGGAGTGGTGCTTTTGACTCATTTAACTTAATAAAAGTGCTTTGTTCTTCTTTTTATTTGGGGACTTGACGCCTTGTTGTTTCAGGCATCACCTGCACTGCATTGTGTCATCATCTCTTTAAGCTACAGCTAAAAAGAAGCTACAATTATGCAACTCTCATTTCACTATCTTAAGGGGCTCATTACCAAAGAAGAAAAGCCTTTAGTATTGTCATGTAGAGCCCAACCAAACATGAAAATAACACCTCACATCAGATGGGTCTCAGCCTAGTTGACGTGACGGCAGGGCTGAAAATGAGATGAAACCTCAGGGGACAGTTCTGTTGCCCAAGGACAGAGCAGTTCAATCCTTCAACTTCTTTCCCAGCATGTAGGGACAGTTACGGTTGGCAGATAACTAAAAGAGAGCCTTTGAAAGCCAGCCAGTGCCAATGGACCATGTACTATCTTTTAACTTTTAAGCCATTTTAGGATTTAGGACATGTTGGGCTTTTCACAGAATTTGATCCACAATTAATTGCCTGTTGTGTGTGGTTGTGTTTTAATATTATATATATAAAGATTACAAAATTTTAAAAATTGATTAAAAAAAGATGAATTTGATAAAAATTTAATAAAGTAAATAATCACAAATGTGGGTTGTATAATTTTATTCAACTTACGAGGAATTGATGAATTTAAACTTTTATGTAAAAATCTAAATATGCTTAACTAGGAATTTGAATACATAAATTTTATTCAACTTATTAGGAGATTTATGAGCTAAAAAAGAAATACAAATTACAAACCCACTCTCATTCAAAATAAAGGCAAATTCTATACTTTTCCGCTGCTATTTCCTGTTAATTTGTTATGTATAATATTGCTCAAAGATAAATTTTATTGTATAGAGCGGAGTTTTAGATTCATTATATAGGTGTATAGTCATAGACTAATGGTGGCGGAGATGAAGATGCAATGTTTGATATGTAATCTTACTAGAAGAGATAATAGGAGACAAATTAAAGGTAACTAGTATTAATAAAAAATTGAGAGAGACGAAGCTTAAATAATTCGAACATGTTAAAAAGGAAAAAACCCTGATACTCCAGTAAAAAGATGCGAGAAAATAGTACATATGAACTGTAAGAGGAAAAACGGAATCCCTAAGAAGAATCGGAGATAAGCGACTAAGAATGATATGACTTTGTTAGAACTTACCGAAAATATGAACTAAAATAGAAAACTTTAGCGTACTAAGATACGGAGAAAGGATTTCGCATAAAAAGGTCATTCTCCTTCTCTTAAGTTTTTAGACATTTTCTTTCGAGTTTTCTTTTTGGTGAATATGTATTTCTTACCTCTTAATTTTTTAGTATAGAGAGTCTCTTACTTAATCTAATTATATTTTAACATGGTTGATTTGATTTACTATTATACTTGCTTTTTCTAATTTGTGTATTTATTTAATTTATTATTATTAACCTTTATCGTGCTCTATATATATGGTATTGTATTGAATATTTGTATTTTTATTTATATTTTTGTATTATCTTTGTTTTGCATTATATGTTGGTTTATTAAAAACAACCTCTCTATTAGGTAAAAATAAGGTTGTATATTATTAGGTCTTTATAAATCCCGCATCTGAACAAGACTCTCACTGAATATTGTCGTCACTAACATCGTTATTGTTGTTCTTATTGTTATGTATAACATTAGAAGAAAATAAGAAATTGCTTTGAATTATAATATATGAAGTTATACTACTACTATGAAAGTGCGATGAAATACTAGAGAAATGGTCTTTTTTTAAGACATAAACTTGAAAATCTTCGAAATCTACTGGCCTAAGTTTTGTCAGATGTGAACATAGTAACATTCGTAATGAAGAAAGTAACATGTCTTTGGCATGTGATAATTCAAATAGAGTCAATGTTGGACAATAATTGGACTTCTAGACAAACCCAATTGTTTGGTCCTAGGAAAGCCTATTCTCTGAACTGAAACTGGACATTTTGACCATGGGATTGAAAAATGCTCTTGTCTGATGGCGGCAGTTTTTAATTGATAAAGACTTCAAAGTTACATAGTTTTGAGGAAATTTTAATTCTAAGTTCTGTCAATGCTTATGTAAGAAAATATGTGTTTTTTTTTCCAATGACGAAGAAATAATATATAAATAAAATAAGGTGGTAGCTAGTGAAGTAATATCTAGATGATGGGTTTTGATTTAATTTTATAAAAGATAATCTTATTAATTGTGTAGAACTTTTTCACATTATTTGGTATCTCATCTAATATAAATATAAAAGAATAATAGCTTTAAAATGTTTAATTTTTGAGTTTTTCATCAAAAATTTTAAAAATTTAACGTTTTAAATTTTGTATAAATTAAGGTAAAATATTAAAGTCAACGTATCTAGTGTATAAGACTCCTCGTCAAGGTTATAAAGAGAGTTATAATATATGCAACTTTTTCTTTATAATTTTTACAAAGAAGCTCTTTCTGTGATTTAAACTTGTAATTTTATAATCACAAATGAGCAACTCTATCAGTAGCACAAAGATTCACCCTCTAAAATTAAGTCAAAATATTAATTTTATCAATGTAAATAATAGATGGACATGTACGTGAAATTTACTAGACATATCATATTAACAAAAAATAAAATATTGAATTGATTTATACAAGTTTTAAAATTTTAAGGAGTTTAGTATTAAATTAAATTTTTTAATAGTTTTATACTATTTAATTTATTATCCAAAATATAAAATATAATTGCATGATAAAGTTCGGAGTAAAAGCAGCGAGGCTGTTCTAAGTTTCAAAGGCTTTTAATTCAACGCATTAGGTAGTGGTTAATCAGCTCTCAATAAGCATATGCACATGGTGAGTTACGTAATACGGGCATACACTTTTAATCTTTTCTATAGCTCAAGAAAAGTTGACTTTATACCAAACTCACATATACGTAAAATGCTAACCCATTTAGTCAAACATATAATTCGGTCTACTCGAATGTGTCAATTAGCCATAGTTGATCTTAGTAACGTAAAAAGCTTTCCTAAGTATATACAAGGATAGAAAGTTACTTGTCATTGTATTGAAATGTGGAAAAAATGTGTCAACTCTCAATAATAGCCGGATGCACATAAGATAAGAGTACTATTTGTATCTAATAAGAATTAAAAACTTTATATTAATGCTTTGAAACCCGGACTGAAAATTAAACTAGTAAAATAAGAAATTTAAAATTTAAAAGATTTAACTGGTGTTAAACTGTGATAAAATTATTTAAAGATTAAGTAAAATTAAAGAATCTGAAATATAATTAAAAAAAATTGTACTTGCCAATTGAATAATTTGAAATTTAATTAAAAAAGATATTAATAAAAATTATTTAGAATTTATTTTGATTTACAAAAATTGATTAATTTATGAAAATTAATTGATTAATTAATAAACTAATATATTTTTAACAATAAGGGTTATTAAAACAAATCAAATCAAAAAGTTAAAAATCAAAATTAAAATTGAACAATTCAAAGTTTTAACAAGAAAATAGGCTTAACGAGTTTAATTTTTTAGTCATTGTTTAATATTACCTAAACAAGGGAATAATACTACATTAATGAAATTTAATGTTATATGTACATATTTCGGGATCAGATCCTTTGTACCGGTTAACTAGTTCCTACTCTGTTCCATTAAATCTCATCCATATATTTATGTAAAGTCCACACAAATGTATGAACAAGATTAAGCAACACAGGGTTGAAACACCCTATTTGTTGAAATTATATCTATGACCCAATCGTTATGTAATAGATTGAACATTTTTTATTTTGTAATTATTATCTTTGTTTAATAACATGACAAATGATTATATTATCATATTATGTTTATTGCTTTTTATTTTAATATAATAAGTCCTTTATTAAATTTATACACTTACCATCGTAGTGGAGATTATGATAATGAGAGTCAAGTCTTTAGGGTTTAATTTAAAAGTGTTCTTGATCATAAGATCATTAAATAAAGACTTTAATGATCCGGTTAGATCAATATGTATGTAATAGTTTCTTTTGGATGGATATTAGTAGATCTTATTCACTAAGTTACATATATAGATGATGCATATGAAGATATGCTCATTAAAATGACCAATTGATAATTCCCAATGGTTAAATATTACCTATGAACTATCAAGTGTGATATTCTCTTAAGGATTTAAATGCATATTTTTCCTTTGACCTCAGATCATCATAATAATCAATAAGTTATTTATTATGTTTTGATGTCAGACACCCAATATGTAAAAATGTTAGTTGAATGATCATTGGATATAATTAAGTATCTATCTGATTAGCGGAGAGTCAAGATGGGATCTATCTACTCTAAATAATGAGTTTGAGCTCTATGTTGCCGTTGATTTTAATGGTTGTTTTAAGGCCTTGGCTAGGGCAATTAAATGTGTGAGGAAAATGAGTTATTTAATAGGGTTTGACAGTTAAACCAGGATAATCCGGAGTTGTAATAATGGAAAGTAATAATACATTATCCTTAACCAGGTTCTGTCTTTATAAAGTTGTTACTTCGCACTATCCGGTCGTTGAGGAGTGTTGTTAGATGTCAATCTTAATTAGTAATTAATTGGATTAATTACTACCGACTTAGTGATGAACTTATATGGCACACACTTTTTTTTTTTTGAAAAAGAGAAATTAGTATAAATATAGAAAAAATTACAAGGTCATCAAAAGGGAAAACCCATTATATACAACACAAAAGAAGAGCCAGCAAAGAAAGCAATTAGAGCCTAAAGAGAACCCCCATCTAGCAACTATAAGCGTAAGGCATGACAAACATTAGAGCTACAAGGAACTTTCTTAGTCAACACTAACTCCCGAACGTCAGAGAAAATTTATGATTACGAGTGTAATGTTTCCAGTTTATGATTATTTAATTTATTATGAGATAATTTATTAAATAATCTATATGATATATTATTATATTTTTTCCTAGGACAAAAAATATAATTAATATTGAAACTTCTCTTGTACAAAATAAATGAATAAAATAAAATTGTTTTATTTTATTTTATTTTATAAATAATAATTATTATTAAAAAAAACAAAAAAGGCGTCAAATGATGACCTTGCATTTGGTGGTTTTGTTTTAGTTTTACAAAGCAAAACCAAAACGAAAGGATGCGTAAGGTGGTAGTTTTCAAGTTATAAAACCACAACGTTTAAATATAAACAAAGTGAAGGAGAAGTTATATATACCTTTTCATTTTTTAGTACATGCATGAAAAAGAAGAGAAGAGTGATATATGAATATTCATCAATTTAGTACACGTAAACAACAACGAAGAGAAGAGTGATATATAGATATACTCTTGCATTTTTGTCTTTAGTACGTAAAAATAAAACAAAAGAATTTAATCATAATCATATCAAGTGTTAAAAGCGAGACGTAATTTTTGGTGTGAAATACATAAAAACTTCATATTTTTAATGTTCAGTATCGATTAATCCTCACAAATTTTAAGTATTTATTTTTGCCTGTTCTTACTATGTATATTTGTTAAACATACCGCTGCATCTGCGATCCTTCAATTGATATCAGAACCAATATTGTTTTCACATCATACTTGAAAAACGATCTATGAATTGTGTATTTTGTGGTGTTCTTTGTTTTAACACATGAAAACTATTCATTTAATATGCATGAGAACATTTTGACATCCATGTGAAATTGGTTTCATAGAAAAACGGAAAACTCATTACCTAAGCATTTGACAAATGTTGTCCATAAAAGTTGTGTACAGTAAATTCATTAAATGCATTTAATAAATGTTGTACGCATCGTTAATGCAAAGGTTGTTTTAAAAGGTTTTGGTTAAAAGCTTTGATCGAGAATGCATGGTTTGAAAATTAAAAACGTTTTTAAAAGCATTTGGATAGAAGTGCACGGTAAACTTATTAAAAGCTTTTGACAGACTTTTAATTTTTTGCTAATTGTTATCATAAATTAAAAAAATGAAGAAGGAGTACGTCAGACGGTGAAAGGTCACCTTGCTTTGGTTTTGCTTTTTATTATACGTTTAAAAACAAAACGAAGAAATGAGTACAATAAGACTCTTCTATTTTTTGGTACGTGTAGCAAATAAATACAAGTTTCTTATACGAATGTTATCTAACCATGTGATATGATCACTAATGTTATTAAAAATTGGTTTAATAATATGAAATCTTGACCCTTTAAAATTATTGAGTTTATTTTTATATAATATATGATATTTTGTCAAAAAGAATTTTCTGCCCAAAAAGATAATAATATTTATTTTTGTTTACAATGAATGTCTTGATAATCAGGTGACTTTTAGTTATAGATAAATAATATTTTTCTATTGTATATGATGCATGTGTGAGGAAAAATTACTTAATTTTGTACTTTTGACCTAAAATACTAGGAAGTATAATATTAATTAATTTTTCGTCACTTGGATGAATAAATTAAACTATACTAATAGGAACGATCTGATAACTAGCGGATTATATAATATTGAGCTTACTATAAAATTTTATATGATAAAATAGGAAGTTTGTCACTCTTTAATTATGTATGAGAAACGACTTGACAACCAAGAGTCTCATTCATGTTTTAAAGATATTATATCATTTAAATAAAATATATGATTGTGTTCTTATTTGGTATTTTCTTTTTTTATTAGATTTCTCAAAATATCTACTATATCACTGCAAAGCGTTCTTTATGTTAACAAGCTAGTGGTTCTTTATGTTAACAAGCTAGTGGGTAACAATTTTGATGATTGATACCGCAATATGAGAATTGTTCTCATACAAAAAAAACTTATCGATGTGATCGATAAACCTATGAAAGAAGCGCCTCCTAAGAGAATTGATGATGCTAATGCATTGGATGCATATTTAAGTACAATGAACAAAGTATTAATGCCAAGTGTATTATTTTAGCATCAATAGGTTCTGAACTTTAAAGGCAGCATGAAGGTATGAATCCTTTAAAGATAATTGAGCATCTTAAGAAGATGTATGGGTCACAAAGTAGGAATGCTAGATACTAATTATCTAACTCCCTATTCAAGTATAAACTAAAGCCCAAATCTCCTGTAGGACCTTATGTTCTTAAGATGATTGATCTTATAAAATAACTTGAGAAGTTAGGGTTTTCACTAGGGAAAGAGTTGTCACAAGATTTGATCTTACAATCTCTTACTAATATTTTTTACCGTTCATTGTTAACTTTAACATGAACAAGATGGATTGCGATCTTTATGCAATGCTCAACTTGTTGATCAATTATGAAAATCAAGTAGCATCGTTTGAGAAGGTGAAAGTCTCAGGGTCTATGAACCTAGTTGGTAACTCTTTTAAGCGTAAGTGGAAGGGAACAAAAAGCCCAAGAAAAATCATCTTGCACCCAAGGGTGTTTGGAACAAATCCAAAGGTAAGGAGAAGAAAGTTGACAAAAAGGATGCTGAATGTTTCTTCTGTACAAAGAAGGGACACTGGAAGAGGAACTACATAGAGTATTTAGCTACGTTGAAAGGCAAGAAACAAGGTGGGACATTTATTAAAAATGTTTTCATGATTTCTTTAACTACTATTGATTATACTAAATGGGTATTAGATATTAGTAGTAGCTTTAACATCTGCAATATGTTGCAGGGTCTAAGGATCAGTAGGAGATTGAAGAAGGGAGAAGTTAAGCTACAAGTTGGGAACGGAGTAAGTGTTGTTGTCCTAGCTGTAGACACTATTTCTTTTGTTATGCCTATAGGAAAGACTTTATTATTAGAAGATTGTTATTATGTTCCTAAATTAGTTTCGAATATTGTTTCCATTTCATCATTAAACAAGCATAAATTTCATACAATCTTTAAGAATAACCAATGTAATATATTTCTTGGTGACTAATTATATGTAAGTGGTTATTTAAAATATGGTCTTTATGTCTTACCTGAAATAGTTGTTTATCTAATTATGAATGTTTCTAGTCAGAAATGGTAGAGAGATAATCAAGCAAATCAAACTTACCTTTGGCATTGCAGACTTGGTCATATTAGTAAGAAAAGAGTAAACAAGTTACACAAGGAAGGATGCTTTGGTCAATATGATTATGAATTATATGAAACTTGTGAATCTTGTCTCAAAAGTAAAATGACCAAATCTTCTTTTACTTGAACTAGAAAGAGAGCTAGTGAACTTTTAGGACTCATACATACTGATGTATGTGGGCCTATAAAAATTCAAGCTAAAGGTGAATATTCTTATTTTGTCACCTATCTGATGATATGTCAAGATATGAATTTCTGTATCTAATGAAACATAAGTCTAAATCATTTGAAATATTCAAAAGATTCCGTAGTGAAGTTAAAAAACAAACTGGTAAGAGTATAAAGACACTAAGATCTAACCGTGGCGGTAAGTATCTTAGTGATGACTTTGTTGATTATCTAAGGCAAGATGGAATCTTATCTCAGTGGACTTCTCCAGGAACACCACAACACAATGGTGTTTTAGAAAGGAGAAATCGAACCTTATTAGATACGATGAGATCCATGATGGGGTTCACTGATCTTTTTATCTTCTTATGGGGATATGCTTTAGAAGCCGCTGCCTATTTGTTAAACAAAATTCCCACTAAAGCAATCACTAAAACTCCATATGAGATATGGAAAGGACGTAAGCCTAACCTAAAACTTTTGAAAGTTTAGGGTTGTCTAGCTTATGTCAAGAGATTGCTGCCAATTAACCTTGAAGCGACTCTGACAAGTGTATATTTGTTGGCTATCCGAGGGAAACTATAGGATACTATTTCTATCACCCTTTTGAACACAAAGTGTTTGTGGTCAGAAATGCAACCTTTTTAGAAAAGGAGTTCCTTAACAAAGGAAGTCATGGTATAGAAATAGATCTTGATGAAATTCAAAATTCTGACGAATCAACACAGGCTCAAGAGCATCAGATGCATGTTGAGCAGCCTTTGGTTGATGTCTTGAAATTAACACATAGCATACCAGCCTCAACCGTTGAGGAGAATGGATCGGTTAATGAACCTGTCCAAGAACTAGTGCAATAACAAGATCAAGTACAGGAAGAACCTATTGAGCATGAGCCTCTTAGAAGGTCTACTAGGGATCGTTGTACACTAAATATATTAAACTTAATAGTGCAAGATGACGAGGATAATCATATTGATGATGAACCTTAGACCTACAAAGAAGCTATGGCAAGTCCAGATCGTGAGAAGTGGTTTAAGGCCATAGAATCTGAGTTATAATCTATGAGAATCAACAAAGTATGGACTTTGGTTGATCCATCAAAAGATATAAAACCCATAGGATGTAAATGGGTATTTAAGAAAAAAATTGGAGTAGATGGGAAGGTTGAAACCTATAAAGCCCATCTTATTGCTAAGGGATATAATAAAAAAAAGGTATTGATTATGATGAAACTTTTTCTCCTTTGGCAACGCTCAAATATATTCGGATTCTACTTGTAACATCCCACCCCCGACGGGAAGGGTAAACTTGTAATTTAGCAAAGGATGAGAGTGACTGGGACTACTTAGGATTGTTCATGTATACTGGTATTTGTGAACAGTAGAATTTTACACATGAAAAATAACTGTACATGCATACATGACATTCCCGGTATTTGGGCCTAAACGGAATTTGGTTGTGATTAACGTGAAAAATGTATTTGAAAAATTATTTTGAGTGATCCATTGTGTGTTTTATATTTTAAGGGACTTTTAGAAATTTTTTCTGAAAATTTCCGGAGAAAATTTTCGGACCGGAAAAAAATCGCCAAGTGGCGAACCGGTTGATTTTCGGTATCAAAAATTGTTGTCCAATGGCACTACAATATTGGGTATATTATTTTGGGTTTGAAA
>JANIJH010000004.1:59416220-59435043 GCA_024520975.1 Erythroxylum areolatum | reverse complement strand
AAAGCAAGATTTAACTTTGGTGAATATTTAAAGAAAAACTCTGTGTTGGAGAAACACTAGAGAAAGAAGCTTCGGGAAGGAAATTGAAGGCAAGTCCAGTAACTTCTCTTTCAAGGTTATTAAAACTCAACTTTAATGCTAGGACACTTGTCCAATTCTTAGCCACTTATCCACTTCTAGATTTTTCGATTGACACCATAATCACTCATTTTGGTTCAGTACTTCAGAAGATGTGCCTCAAACATTTTCAGGTTGTCATATTCCAAAATAGTGTACTATGCACAACCTATAGACTGAATCACAGTTATACTTCTTGAGACAATTGTAGGCCTATATCTATAGTTCACTCCAAAGCAACAATCGTCTCATTTGGAATCCTACAGGTCTAGATATACTCAAAATACTGAAGTACGTTTAGTGGAATAACCCTAGTTCATATTACTGAAGAGTACACTCACTGTACCCGTCCTACGTTTTTTGCTCAATCTTTCTCAATTCATTTTAGATGGCTAAGATTTTTGGGTGGAGATGTAGGGTATTTTCTTACGAGTCCAATGGTTCAAGAATCAATTCATTTGGACTCCTATAGAAGAGGTTATGGCCAGGAGAAGAAAGACAGAAGAAGCAAAAATTCAGAAGAAGACATATCAGCAAAACACAGAAGAAAACGCGTCAGCAAAACACAGAAGAAGACGCGTCAGCAAAACACAGAAGAAGTAAAACCCAGAAGGAACAAAACTCATAAGAAGACACATCAGCAAAACGCAGAAGAAAACGCGTCAGCAAAATACAGAAGAATCAAAACCCAAAAGGAACAAAACCCAGAAGAAGACACGTCAACAAAACACAGAAGAATGAAAACCCAGAAGGAGCAAAACACAGAAGATAAAAAGGCAGACGATACAAAAGGTAGACGATACAAAAGGTAGAAGATACAAAACACAGAAGGAACAAAATACAGAAGAAGTTCATGAACAGTAACATAAAAGAAGTTCATGAACAGTAACACAGAAGAAGTTCATGAACAGTAACACAGAAGAAGCAAAACTCAGACGAAGCAAAACACAGAAGAAGATGATGTCATCATAGAAGAAGCAAAAAGACATAAGAAATAACTTCGCTTTCGACATCTCCCCTTACAAGGACCCTGACTTTCAGCTCAGATGTCCAAGTTTTCATACTATATATTGTTGAAAAGATAACAGAAAGATCTATAACTTCATAAAGTCCATTTACATGCAGATGATAGTAATTCATCAACTTTCTTTCATAAATCCCCTACTCTAAGGGATTTATTCACTACTTACTTTTTGAAAACTCCAAAATTTTCAAGCCTTAAACTCCGTGCAATTTACGTACTTCACTCAGTTCTCACATCATGATAACTTTTGAGACTCTTAGAGACAAAATTGAAATTCAATATCTCATAAGAAATGTAGCCATATGTTTTTAGTTTAATCCAAACACAGAATCTTCTCATTTGGATAACTAGAGAAAAAGTTATAGCTAACATACCGAAGCACACTCAGTGAGCATTTTTCAAATCAACCACCACTTTTGTTTCTAAATCTTTCCTTATCATAACTCGTACCCGGAAGTTGTCAATGAATGCATGTACAATTATTTTTATGTGCAGGAAAATTTACTATTTATATGTATGTGTATGTCATATTATGCATGAGCATGAAATGTGTTTCCTACTTCCTCAGCAATCTCTTTCATCTATTGATTTTGTCTTAACATGGGTAACGGGATGTTACACGTACAATGTCCTAAAGCTAGTGTGAATATCAACTTGATAGGTTTTGGAAGAGCAGTCTGGGTTGAAAGCCATTGTATGGTATTTATGAGAGTATTCCCTAGAGCAGACCAGAGGCATTTCTTTGTAACAATTTCACTTAATTTATTAGTAAAAGAGCACTTGAAAAACAAGAGATCTCTTGATTCCTCATATACTAAACACTAAGGACATGTTCTGTCAATTTACAGGTATCGACCTGTTAGTAGTGTTGAGCCTGTTTTTGATGGTGAGCCACAAAAGGAAAGAAATTTTAAGTCTTAATACCTTACTCCATACAATCTTATACTAATCAACTGCATGATATCTTCTTCCTAGCAGATCCTTGATGAATTTGTTGGATAATTTATGGATAGGTTGATCTTTTTAGTAGAAAGTATCAGGAACAGTTGGATTAGGGGGTAGATAGGTTGTAGGTGTCTTAAGTTGTCAAGGAATTACCATTGATCAGTGAATTGATCTTAGTGTGAAGAGGTAGGATTAGTGAGTTCCTTGACATGTTCTAAGAGTGAAAAGGCTAGTCTTCGCTAGATCAATTATCAAACCATAAGCAAATTAGATTCCTATTACCAATTTTGCATGAAACATTTGCTTGGACAATATCCCTCAACTTCAATAACTAGTTCAAGAAGTAAGAATTTGAGGTGTTTTTGTTTGTTTCCCATATACACCTGCCCTTGATGAAGTATGAATGTAACCATTTTAGCCATAGTGAATTATCATCCTCTAGTATCTACTAGAATCTTTTAAAGATTAGTGCATGATTGGTAGTTTTAACTAAAGAGATACCAAGTCCTCCTTCTTCTTTGGGAAAACATAAGCTAGATCATTTGATTTTAGCTGCCCCTTTGGCACCATCTGAATGACTCCATAGGAATCTTTTGAACAACCTTTCAATTGTTTTGATGATGTTTTTAGATAGGAAAATATGAGAGCTCTAGTATACGTGAAGTAAGTTAAGAACATATTTAATAAGCTACAATTTATCCACATAGGATAGAAACTTATTCATCCAAGATTTGATTCTTTTTTGAATTTTTTATGAGAGGTATGCAATCAATAAAGTTGAATCTTCTCGTAGAAACAAGTAGCCCCAAATATAGTAGTGGAGGAGATTTAGTGTGCATTCTAGTAGCTCCTTTAGAAATTAGGAAGTGACTTTTGCTTAAATTGATATGCAATTTAGATAAGCTTTTAAAAGTTTCTAGAGCCTTTATAAATGTTTGAATGGAATCCATTGTGGCCCTACAAAATAAAAGGAGATCATTTGCAAAACATATGTTATTGAAACCAAATTTCTTGCATCTAAAATGGAACTTGATGTTGGGGTGGCGTACCATTTCTTACTTGATAATTGGGTTTAGAGTCTCCATGCTTAGAATAAACAGATAGGGGGAGAGGTGATCCCCCTGTTTGAGGCCTCTTGTAACCTTGAAATAACCTGTGGGGCTACCATTAACCAACATAGTTAGGATTGCAGAAGAAATGCATTCCTTTAACCATTAAATGAAAACATTAGGAAAACCATAAGCCTTTAGCATCTTTTATAGGAAATCCTAACTTACACTATCAAAGGCTTTGTGAAAATAAACTTTGATAGTGCAATTAGGGGTGGAATTGGATATGGAGTAACCTTTTTAATTTTCTTGCACAATTAGAACATTATCACTATTATGCCTGTTACACAAGTAATCACCCTCATTGTCATTGATTAGAGGAGTTATAACTTTTTTCAATCTAGTTGGAAGGATTTTAGAGATGATTTTGTAGAGAAAGTTGGTGCAGGCAATAGGTCTACAGTCTCCAAAACAAGAGGGATTAGGACCTTTAAGGATCAAATATAAGAAGGTTTTGTTGATTTCTTTGAGGAGTACACCACTAGAGAAGAATTCTTGGACTGCCTTCTTAACATTTTGGCTTGTGATATTCCAAGACCTTTGGAAGAAATATCCATTCAAACCATCGGGTCCTAGTGCTTTCAGACCATCTATACCAAAAATAACATCATCAATCTTTTTATCAACCACAAGTTTAGTTAATAGATCCAAGTCCATATGGTAAACCTTCATTGAGATGAATTTACAAAGTTTAGAGTAGGTTACAGTAGATGGACTAGGAGTGCTAATTTAGGGTTTTAATTATGATTTTTCTATTAATTTTCAATTTTGGGTTTGTAATTAAGGTTTTCTATAGAGATTTTTAGTTAAAGTATTTAATTTAGGGTTTTTGATAAAAGGTATTCTATTAGGAGTTTTTTGTAAGAGGTAATCAATTTAGGGTTTTCTAATTTAGAGTTTTCAATTTAGTTTTCCAATTAGATTTTGCAATTTAAGGTTTCTATTAAGTTTTTGATTAGGGGTTTTCTATTAGGGTCTTTGATCAAGGGCTTTCATTAAGGAATTTTCAACTAGGATTTACAATTTATGATTTTTTGGTTAGGATTTCTAATTAGGGGTTTTATGTTAAGATTTCAATTCATTATTCTCATTCTTTTCATTAGTTGTTTTTACAGATTGTATTGTAACACAAAGAAGGAGACTAGCCATCTATCCTTTTGTTACTCTACGTTGAAGGTACTAAACTACTAGTATATCAAATTGGTTTTCTATTTGTTTTTTATTAACGTGAATTTGATTTATATTTTGTTTTCAAATATTTCTATATAACTAGCTATTAAAGCTGGTGGTGTTGGATTAACAGCTACGAGCACTATTTTTTTAGAGTCTAAATGACTTAGTTTAGGTTGGCATTCCAACTTCATGACATATTAGATTATTCTTTAATATGTATTATTGGTTGAAATCTGAGTTGTTGATTGCTTATAATTTAGGATCAAATCATTTTCATAAAATTTTGGATAACTTCGGTTCTCTTTTGGCTTATAGAATGTTATAATGTTATAACTTAGGTTGTTTGTAATTTAGGATCAAGTCTTATCATTTTGGATTGTTCTTCATTACGCTTTTTCTTTGTTTCTTAACATAATAATATAATGTTATTGTAGGTACTTGTTAAAAATGGTTGATACACTTGACCTTAGAATTAGGTTGCAGTATTTTTCTGATGGATGTTTTAAGTTTAAACTAGATATGAAATATAAAGGTGGGGGGATAAGGCTATTTTAATAGATGAGATAACCTTAGTTGATTGCATGCTCAATGCTAAAAAGTTAGCGTATAACAAAGAATGAAAATTTATGTATAAATTCTCACAGGAATCATTTGAACATATTTTGAGGCCACTATAACATGATAATATGATGTAAAGATATTGATACAAATAATTGGGAAAAGATTAATACAATTAAAGTGTATTTAAATGGGGAAATATCTTAAAATTTACATATCTAATGACATGTTATTTATACCTATTCATATACAATGAAGTAGACAATTTACAATTATTGAAGCATCAATTGTAGTACCCATCGAAGAAGCCAATAAAGCATCCACTAAGTCACACATTGAAGCACCCACTAAAATAGCCACTATAGCACCCACTAAGTATCCAATGACTTAGAATATCTAACATATAAAGATAACAATTTAATATATTTAAGTGAGTTAAGGTATTCAACTGAAGAAATTACGTAAGATGTATTGAATGTGGTATAAAAGAAGAATTATATAATATGAGTGAGCAGTGAAAGGGTCCCATAAATGTTGATTTAGGGAAAAATAAAATTGAAAATAATGACAAAGGCATTGTTTTTGTATAGAAGTTATGCTTATTTTTTTAAACTTAATGTTAGGGTCTAGATATAGGTTATGACTCCTATATGAAAGCATGAGGTTTGCTCTTAGGGTGAGTCCTAGTGGATATGTCATGTGCATAAATTTTATGTATATGCTTAGATGTGGATGCTCTAAGGTTATTTGTATTTTAGGAAATGATTCTTTATTATATAAATGCTTTCGTTTAACAAAATTAATTTTAGTATTAGGAACACTCCTAATTATTTCAAATTCCATGCTCATTATATGAACTCTTTTAAGCTCTTAACATATTTTTGAGTTTTTCACTTCTTTTTGTAAACTTGGATAACGAGCCCTTAAGGGTGTCAACCTCCTTTTTCAATGCTTTAATCTTATGCTTTAATTAATCTAAGTCATGACTATCAATAATGGCCACATTTTTAGATGCCTTACTATTATATAATTTTCTCTTTATCTTTTCATTCTCAATCATGCACACATCTAGATTCTTTGGAGCCTTTTTGAGTTCAGACAATAGCTTTTTCTTTTTCATCATTTTTGGCCATGAAGCACGTGTGAACTACATCTCTTTTTGAATGCTCATTTTCAGAATCACTTGTGTTATCCCAAGTGGAACCTTTAAATGCCTTCTTTTCTCCTTTTTTCCCTTTTCTCCTTCTTATCATTTCTCTCATATTTTTCATTTTCTTTGAGGAAAGGGCATTAAGACTTCATGTGTCTAGGTTTCTTCCATTCAAAATAAATAATATTATTTGATTTGTATTTTGAATCTATCTCACCACCCTTGAAATCTTTTCTTTTTAAAGAGTTCTTCTTTATTAAGAATTTCTTGAATTTTCTAATGATTAAGGCAATTTCTTCTTCATCGCTTTACTAATTAACCTGTCTTCCTCTTCACTTGATTCTTTGTTTGAGACTTTAAAAGCTACTTTTTTGTTTGAAATCATCATTTCTTCTTGTGTCTCTTGGAGCCTCATATTGTATACAAAGAGAGACCTAACAAGCTCTTTTAATAGTAATGTTAGATCTTTAGCTTCTTATATGGCTATAATTTTAGCTTTGCATATTTTTAGAAGTGACCTCAACAACTTTCTTACCATTTTAATATTAGTGTAGATATTTTCGAGACCTTTGAGAGCTTAATAATAATCGATAAGTCTAGTGTATATCCTAGATATGTTTTCATCATGCTTCCTTTGAAACAATTTATATTAGTGCACTAGCATGCTAACTTTGCACTCTTTAACTTGATTTGTTCCCACATGGATAGATTATAAAATATCATAAATTTCATAAGTTATTTTAGACATAGAGACTATTAAATTTGTTTCTTCCTAATGCATACACTTAAAATATGAATGCTTTGCTATTAAAGGAAATTACTCTCTTATCTTGAACATCATATTCTTCTTTTAGCTTGGGAACCTTTTTACCATCTACGATTTTGGTAGGAATGAATGGACCATTTAAGACAATTTTCTGCAAATCAACATTTCAATCATCAAGGAAAATTTCGTTATTGTTTCTTAATAGAGATAGTTATTTCCATCAAAGGAGGGAGTTTTACTAATGTTTTATCCCTTTTGGTTAAATGATGATGATGATACTCCTAAATATACTATTATAATCTTTACAACAGGATTTTATTTAAAATACTAACCTAATAGAATTGCTCTGATGCCACTTGTTAATCTCTAATGACACCTAAGAGAGTGGTGAATTGGATATCTATAAAATTTAATAAAATTTTCTAACTAAATAAAATCAATTTAACAATGCTCAATATATGTAACAATAAAGAAATTGCTTAGCTTAAATTAATCAAATAATTAAATAATAATTTAAAGTGGACAGGGAAGAGAGACCACAAATTAATCACATGATGAATAATAAAGAGGATAGGTATGAAAGAACACAAACTAATTTAATGTGGTTTGATAAATTATCCTTTTCTACGTTCACTCTTAAGACTCTTATTGGAATTCCACTCTAATTCTTTTTTCAGTGCAAAGAACAACCTTTTATAATCTCTTTTTGACAAGAGGAACCCTTTTACAATCTTCCTTCATACTGAAGAGGAATCTTAATACCACTTAGAACACTCCTAAATATAATATATAACCACCCCAAAAAATGTTTACAACTTAAAATATCTCACTTTATGAACTTGATAATACCAAGAAGGCTCACTCACTCAAAATGAGACAGTAAATGCTCAAATAATTAGAAAACACTTAAAAATATGTGTAAAAGACACCCAAATACTTTTGATGAGAAAACCAAGGAGAAAAAAATGCATTTATAGGAATTTGGGATCTCTACTAACCATAAGATAAAAAAACTAGTCGTTACAATGGCTACTTGCAAAGCACTAGTCGATCAGTGTAGTATATTGGTCGACCAATATGCAGTAAATATACAAATTCACTATAAGTTGAGATATTGGTTGACCACTCAAATATATTGGTCAACTAGTGTGTCCATTAAAGGGGATTGGTTGACCACACTACTACATTGGTATACCAATATGTCAACATACTCACCTATTATATTTTAAGCTTATATTGGTCGAACACTAATCTATATTACTCAACAATCTCTTTAAAAACATATTTTAACAATTTAAAATGCTCAAAATTGACCTTTTCATGTAATTATGATTAACAAATTTTAAAATATTCCTTAAAGAGTGTTTGTAAAATTAAGAGGTTTTTCACTTAAGACAAAACTTGAATATCTCTTTATAAATGAAAAGACTCATGCAATAAAGTGATATAAAATATTTATACGTGGTGAGTTATTAAGATTATCAAAATAATAAAGTAAGATTACAATTAATATTATAAACTAGAAAAGGACCTTGATATGCCTTAATCTTCTTTTATTTTTGACTTGATCTGCACTTTATATGTTGCAAACATTATCTTTTCTTTTTTCATCTTCACGATGTATCTTCTTGAGTTATACATGGATTTATCTTGTTCTAATAAGAATTCTCATCAAGATAGTAAATTCATTAGTAGAATTCATGTTCGGTTATGATTAAAATATTGATTGGAATCTTCTTTAGTTCAACACAAAATATGGTGAAATATTGGCAATAATAATTGGAAAGTATCCAAATAAAAATGATTTCTAGGTTTTTTACTTGTGAAATTGGCAATAGTTGTTCATGGGTGCTCATAAGTGACATATAAAAGGTAAATCAATAAATACTAAAAGCTACCTTTTATATTAAATGTCAACTAATTTGACCAAACTATAGAGCATAATCAAGGAGGTACATATCTAGTTACAAAATTCCAAAAAATTAATGGTGCAGATATGCTTTAATGTAAACTATAAGAGTGGTTTACTATCAAATAACACTACATATTGTTTTAATTCATACTTGAGGAATGAAAAGGATAAAACAATTTTAACATGCTTAGATTCCATAAAAAAGAAATAGGGAATGGTTTTATACAATGATAATATATGTCCTAACGTCGCCTAAAAATTAGAGAAAAATAAAAGAGGCTTCTATTTATTTGGGTCATTTTACAGGTGACAGAAAATTTGAAGTTGAAAAATATATAAAAGACCATCATGTAGTGAACCTTAAAATAAATGATACTACTTATTTGACTCTTTTGTAGGTGATGAAAAATTTGAAGTTGAATACTATATGAATGACCATCATATAATGAGCCCCATAACAAATTATTAAAGTTATAAGAAATATGATTTGACTGGGATCTCTTATCTCTATACCATTTTAGCAATCATTTTAGAGAGAGGAGATTCAAAGGCATATATACATAGAGTAATACATTAAAGAGACATATATGAGGTGTTAATAGAAAAGTGTAAACCTAGTATAGGCAAACAACTTTAGTCAGTATTTAGGGAAGGATATGGACACACTTTCAAACCTCTCACCTATACGAAAAAAGCAGGAAGACCAAAGGAAAAATGAAAAAAGAGAAGCTAGTGAAGGTAAGAAGTGTACTCTATCAACTAGAACTATATGAAATGTCACCTACAAGAAATGCAAAAATGTTGGACATAATTTCAAAACATGTAAGATGTCATTCATTGAGTCATATGACATGGTCCACTGTCAATCTATAATAATGGTAAGCTTTCTCATACAATATCATCTTTCTTTTTCATACATGGTGAATTACATATGTTTTCTCAAGAAAGTGTAATAGTTAATGCATCCCAAAACAAAGTTAATGCACCAATTCAATAAACTAAAATGAAGAGAAAGGTAACCAATAATCAAGTTAAAAGATTCAAGAGTTTAACAAGTTTACTGGCATATGGAGCTGGACTAGCCAAAAATATAAGAAGTAAGGTTGAACTCAGAACCTTTAGATATAGAGGCATACCACTAATTTGGTTACATTGATATGTATAACATATGCTCCTATATATTGATGACCTTTGAGACAGCTCCATGTGTATTATCTTTTATATTGATGACCATTTGGATAGCTCAATGTGAATTGTCTTTTATATTAATGACCTTATAGACAACCTCATCAATTTGTTATAAGTTTTATTTTTTAAAATCGCAAGTGTGCAGTGTAGTTTTAGCTAGGATTAACAAGTAGAGTTAATCTCAAAAGCACAACAAGTACTAGTAATAATCTCTTTTTTATTATGTAACTGAAGAATAAGATGATGGTATAGTTAAAATTAAACTAAACTAAAATTTAACACAATAATGAATCAGAACACAAATAACACAAATATTAATCATTATCAAATAAGTAATACCTAGGTAATGAACCCTCCTAATATTTCTTCAGAAATAACCCTTATTATGTAATTCAGTTATTGATCATTTGACCATAGAAATTCCTATCTTATGTTAACATCTATCTCATTTGACCGTAGAAATTCCTATCTTATGTTAACATTTATCTCATTTGACCGTAGAAATTCCTATCTTATGTTAACATCTATCTTAAGACTATTAATAACTAACTCTCGGTTGATTAACTGAAACCTTTTCTAGTTAGAAACCTAAGATTGTATTACTCAATTTGTGAATTTCATTATTAAGTTTGACCCAAATTTAGAGCATTTATGTTAATTTATTTTTAGGTTCACATGCAACTTCTTCCAATTATTATATCTCTGTTCACACAAAAGGTTATCAATCTTAATCATATGAAATCAAACGTTAAACTAATCTTGAATATATTAATACAAGAATAAAAATGTATAAAAAATCATAATGAATGAATCAATCAAACATTATTAAATAAAACATCAAATCATAATATTCGTCCCAACTTAAAGTTGATTATATCTAGGTACTAAACCAACTTAATTTCTAAATGTAGAAAACAAAACAAACATCCCAATTTTAGAAGAATAATTAAAAAAGAAGGATATATATATATATATATATACCTAGGTTCAAAATTTGAGTCTCTAGCTCTAAATATCATCTCTAACTCTAACTTTAATTACCTATTTTTTCCTCTTTATAATTGCCTTTTATGGTGTGATATTAGAGTTTTTAGGATACACACGATCAGTCATAAGAACATGTGAGTGACAATGTATCTCAAAAACAACTCAAAATCACATATTTACACATTTCCAACAGCTTACACAGTCATGAAACACAACCATATAGGTGGCCTATATCTTCACATAGGCAAAAATGTCCTTAAAGCTTTACACGTTCACAGTCCCTTATGCGATTCCTTATGTGATTGTGCATATTTCTTACATGGGCGTGTACATTGTCACACGAGCATGTACCTCAAACCTTATTAACAAATTCTTCTAAGTAATAAGGTTGTAACTAGAGCAAATTTAGGCATTAAGTATATTAAACATAGTTGTCCAAAAATTGTGTGAATCATTTCCATAGACTAATAATCTTGAAAACTATCTTCGAAAATTAATGTATGTGTGAACCATTTTCAAATTGTAACACCTCTGTATATATATCCTTAAACAAAATTATAGTGAATTATTTTTTGGTTTTTCATCAAACATATAATAGGCGTAAAACATTTTTCCTTTTAATTTTCATATAACCACTAACTCAATTCCACCCTAATAATCATACTTCTATCAATAATTAATTCCACCCTAACTCAATTCTACCTTAATAATCATTCACCCATATAATCATTTCCAGTGACCTACCAATGTTTTCTAAGATAAGGTAAACAAATTGAAAACAAAATTTGTAGCTTTGTTTACCTCACACTAATTAATTATAAAGGCCATCTCCTAAAGTCTTGACAACTACTAAGAACTCCCAAGCCCTAAGATGAATTTAGGATGAAAAGGTTTCTTAATTTCTTAATAATTACCAAGTTGTTCATACATAAATATGACATTGCACTCCACATGACATCATGTGGTTTGGCTACATCATATGATATCGTGTGTTATCTGATACAATCATAACAAATGTTTGCCATGTAACACTAATGAAAGTCAAATAATGTTTGTTTTTCATTCTTCATTTTCTAACAAAGAGTGATATAATAAAAACCAAATTTTAGGAGCATAAATAATAGTTTTCAAAAATCAGGGACTAAAGTGAAAAAAAAATGCCAATAAAATTTAGCCCTTAATTAAATGTTCAAATTTTAAAAATCAAACAACTCAATTCAAAAGATTGTTCAAATTTTAAAAATCAAACAACTCAATTCAAAAGATTGTCTTACATTAACATTTTACTTATAAAACTGATTGTACATTAAAGATATTATGTGAACCTTTTTTTTTTTGACATACTTTTTAAACATCAAATAAACAATTACGTTTCGTATGCATAATTATCAATCAATTTATCACAAGAGACCCAAAAATTATGTCGATAAAACTAAAGAATTAAATAATTCTTTTAAATATTAATTTTAGCGTACTCACTTACACACTTGAGTAAATTGTTAATATAAGAAATCTTCAAATTAAATTGTCTAATTTTTAAATTTTAAAAAAATTAAAAAATTATAAATGTCTAAAAATATATAACACTTAATTTGTAATTCCGCTTTAATTATAAGATTCTACATTTGAACTGACCAAAAATGTAAGTAGGATTAAGTTTTAGAAGATGGTCAAGAAAACTTGAAAACTTTGGCAGTTTATATTAGACCAATCTGACATGATTGGTTTATATTTCGAAGAAAGAAGTAATTGTTGGAATCCTTCCTAGAGTTTGGCTCTCTGAAACTAAAAGATTACAACAAAGTTTGGTCCGTGGACTAGTGGAATAAGAGTAATTACTTTCCTCTGCACACCTCAAACTAAAAGAGTGCATTGAGGATGCTACATAGTCAATCTGTTACAAATGAAATCACCTATTCCATAATTGCTATGCCAGAACTGTTCTATTATATCTGATCCATACATTTTTACGGATCTCATATAAATATATGGACCAGATACAATGAAACAGCACTGGTACAGTAATTGTGGAACAGGTGATCTGTTCCCAATCTGCTAAGGTAATCATCTGGTGAGTGGTTGGATTTCTATCCAAATATTTTGTCTTTAAGTTTCAGGTATTATTGGTTAAGTAATGTATAGGTTCTAAAAGAGGAAGACGATGTGATGGGGATAAAAACAACACACAGGAATTGCTCTTAGGATTTCACAAGATCATGATCATTACATGACCGCAAGAAATTGGAAGAAGAAAATACCAGGAGAGGACAACATTTAAGTACCATAAAAAAGCAGGGCTGAAGCATTATGAGGTGACACAAGAAAATACCAGGAGATGACAACATTTCAGTACAATAAAAAAGCAGTGCTGAAGCATTATGAGGTGACACAATTGGCATCTTAACCAGCACAAGCACATATAATGTACAAATTTGAAAAGGTCTGCAGCACTTTTGGCTTCTGGAATCAATTGCTCCTGAAGGACGAAATAGCCTTGACAGCACCTGCTCTAAGGATGTGTTGGTGATAGAATGCAGCAATAGCAGCACCAATGAAAGGTCCAACCCAGAAGATCCACTGAACCAAAAGCATCAACACCAAGGTTTGAGCACATACAAAAATACCAAATTGTAAAGCAGAATTCAAAGTCAAGATACATACATGGTCATCCCACGCCTTCTCCTGGTTGTAGATCACTGCAGCTCCAAAACTTCTGGCTGGATTGATACCTGTGCCAGTAACTGGAATAGTGGCCAAATGAACCATGAACACGGCAAATCCAATTGGAAGTGGTGCCAAGACCTATTACAAGAAACAGATAAAATAAGTTTTAAATTTTTGTACATTAGAAGTGTCGTCAGCTTCAAACAGATAGAGCTCTCACAGGAACGTGGGAGTCTCTGGCATTTCTCTTGGGATCAGTGGCAGAGAAAACAGTGTAGACAAGAACAAAGGTACCAATAATCTCAGCCCCCAATCCAGTGCCTTTGCTGTACCCGTCACTCAGCTCGTTGGCTCCACCACCGTATCCATTGTAATAAGCTTTTTGAAATGCCTTCACCAGCCCACACCCACATATAGCACCCAAGCACTGGGCCACCATGTACACAATGGCTCTTACCAGAGACACCTTCCTTGCCAAAAACAACCCGAAAGTCACAGCCGGATTGATGTGCCCACCTGAATCCAAGAAAACATTTACAACCCAAATTAGCACTTGTTCTTAACATCGTAATTTTAAAATCTTTAATCGTCTTCCCTACAAAGCAGTTGTTCTGACGAGATACAAAGGTTTTTATGAATGTTAATCAGATGGTTACTTGTGATTTTTACAGACCTGAGATACCGGCAGTGCTGTACACGAGAACGAAGATCATGCCGCCGAAGGCCCAAGCAATGCCGAGAATGCCAACACCGCCACATTGATCGGTGTTCTTGGCAGGGTCAGTCTGATTCTTGTAACCAATCACAGTCAAAACCGTGATGTACAAAAACAATAAGGTGGCAATGAACTCGGCAATGGCAGCCCTGTAAAAGGACCACTTGGTTAGCTCCTCCGGATCGACCAACGGAGCCGGTGGGGGGTCATGGTAGTCCTTGTCAACGTATTCACCACTCCGACCACCAACTTCAATGTCCTTCGCCATACAAACTTGTACCAACGAGTGCTATAGGATACTTGTTTTTTCAGATAATCTATGCAAAAGAAGCTGCTTTGAGTGCTGTTTTGCGATGATACGATGTTACATTGTAAGGGGGTATTTATATCAAGTAGTACCGAGTGAGTGTTAAATCATCTTGGCTTCCTTCGCCGACCAAACTATATGAAAAATGGTTTTCTTCCACTTTCTGCGACGCCACCTGACACCGGCTTATCTTGATTAGGCTAGCTCTGAAAAGATTGTACCAGTATGTTCCAGAGTTGAAAAGTTGGAAACGTAATGCATTGGATTCCACGAAACAACGCTCGTACACTATAGATGACCACCTTGACAACACATGTTCATCTAACTTTGTCTTTGAACATCTGAACCAATTTCCTTTACTTTCTAGAGTCGTAGTTTATACCGTTCTTTTTCTAAGTTTAGAGTTTCATACTTTCATCACGTAATAGAGTAATTGTTTTCTGATTTATTGTCTATAATTCCGACAAGACAATGTTTGTCTCCTTTAACTCACTAAAATTAAGAAGATTGTGTCCTTCCTTTCCAGCCTTTTAGATCGAGAAGCTCTTTCGCCTATGGATAGCATCTTCTTTACGAGTATTGTGCGTTCGTTTTCCAAGAGTAAGGACACGTGGCATAAATCCAGGACACCAAACCAGACAAAAACGAAAACGACACGAAGTCGTTTTGTCCTTTGGAAGAGCATATAAGTGGCTGATAAATTGCCACGTAAGCATTACACTGAAATTGGGTCCCACAGCTTCTCTATATTGATGAGCACGTTTTAAACTGCAAAAAAGGATTGATCTGACCGACCAAAAGCCATCATCTCCATCCAACACTTTTTTCTGTACTCGTGGCAAAACCTCCACCAATCATTTATCTTAATTTTCCTTGTGGAAAAATAGAAATTAGGAAAAAGGAAAATTATGTGGCTGAAATTAAGCCACTTGGCAGGCGCCATCTATCATGGAAATAGTTAAACTGGTCAATGCTTAGGTCGGTTTGTCCACTACATTATAAATTGTGGATGCCTTTTCTTTGTACATTTTGGTGTATAATTTGATAAATTTAGCGTAGGAACTAAAATCTTAAATGAGCATTATCATCTTTTTTGGGCTGGATGGAATTAAGTTGGGTCTTGTGATTCTCTTTTTTGTTTTAGGGAAATCGTAATTTAACATTTTATTAGTAGAGCTTAGTTTTCTTTTTCCTTTTATTATAACTTAATAGTTTGTAAATATATACAATCTAATGTTGTCAATATCATTATTTATGAAAAACACAAAAACAGTGAGTTTTATATATCAAATCATATGAATGATTAAAATATCTTGTTAAGTAATTTAAAGAAGATTAAGACTATAGACTTAGATACCAAATCTCTCAAATATAATTATAAAATTGTTTCATTGAAAATACTTAAGAAAAAAAAGGAATTAGTATCCGTGGAAATGCTAACAAGAGCTCAAAACTTTATTTAGTAGAGATAACGAGGAGTTATATCCGTAACAAATTAAAAATTTGGACGTTTGATTAATATGATTTTATAATTCTAACTAGTATTATAAACTTGAATAAAATTTAAGATTTAAAATATATTTTATCTTGTACTTTATTACTTTTACTTGATATGAATTTTTAACTAGATGATGATAGGCGTTCAATTATACCTTGAATATAATGCTATTACTATAGTGATATTCCTCTTTATGCTTCACCAATTATCAATAAGCCATCAAAAGATCCTAACTCCTCGGACTAAAACAGATCCATAAAGTATACATAAAGTATAGCTCATATTTAGATATAAGGTAATGTGAGTGATTAATATGATTTTAATTCATTGGGAGTAGTCATAACATCTCAAATTAATTACAATTATATATTTAGTTTTAAGGTCATATTAAATTGTTAATTGTAATTAATCATAAGTGATATGATAAAATCTACCCACAGAAATTTTGTTATATTTGTATGATTAATTATGATGAAATATTAGATTATATTTCTTAATCTACCCACAGAAATTAAGAGAAGGAACATAATTCAATAGTTTTGTCATAAAGTTATAGATGAATCTAATTGAGTAGAACTTTAGCCCACATGCAAGTTTTATATCACTAGATTCATCTGTTAAAGCATGATTTACATTGGTAAAACATGAATTATTATTAGTCTTAAATTATATATAACAAGCATATATTTTTTGATTTGCAGTTACTTAGAATGTGAATATTTCTAATATTAAGTGTGATATTCTCGAATTGAAAGATGACAACTATTAGGTGTAGAAGGAGAGAATTCTGATTCATTTGGGCTGGATGGATATAGACCATACCATTAGAAAGGATGAACTATCGAGTATGTCTGAAACCAGCACTGTAGATGCTGTTGCTCTTTATGAAAAATGGGAGAGACCTAATCGCCTCTCTGTAATGTTCATAAAGACCAAAATATCTGCTGGTATTCGTAGTTCTGTCGAACAACATAATACTATCAGGGATCTATTGAAGGCCATTAATGAGCAATTCGCTACATCTGATAAGGCTCTTGCCAGCACCTTGATTATTCAATTGTCATCCTTAAGGCTTACTGGAATAAAAGGTGTACATAATCGTATCATATGTATGAGGGACATAACGGCTCAACTGAAAGCCTTGGAGGTTACTATATCGGAATCCTTCTTGGTATATTACATTATGTGTGCTTTGCTCTAACAATATGATCTGTTCAAAATCTCTTATAATACACATAAAGACAAGTGGTCGATTAATGAATTGTTGACCATATGTGTGCAAGAAGAGGAGAAGTTGTTGATGGAAGAGGGTGAAAGGGTGAATTTGACTGTTTAGGAAAGAAGAGACATGATGATATCAAAAATAAAGGAAAAGGCAAAATTTCTCCTTGATCCGATATAAAGAAACCATCAAAGTGTTTCTTCTACAAAAAGAAGGGACACATGAAAAAAAACTGTGTTAAATTTAAGAACTGGCTCGAAAAGAAAGGTACTCCAATTTTATTTGTTTGTTATGAATCTAATATGGTTAATGTTAATCATAACACATGGTAGATTGATTCTGGTTCTACAATCCATGTTTTAAATACCTTGTAGGGTATGCAAAATCTAAGGAAGCCGGTGGGAAGTGAACAATACATCTATTCAGGAAGTAAGATGAGTTCACATGTGGAAGTCATTGGCACTTGTAGTTTGGTTTTGAGCAATGAATTTATTTTGTGTTTGGAAAAGACCTTGTATGTTCCAAATTTCCCTAGAAATTTGATTTCTGTATCAAGACTTGTACCTTTTGATTTTTCCTTTAACTTTTTAGATTCTGATTTTAGTTTATGTAATGGATCTGAAGTTATTGGTTATTATACATTATTTGATGGTCTTTATTCCATTCAGTTACAAAATGATGATGCTTATAATTCGATGTATGTCACTGCTGGATTGAAACAATGTGTTGTGAATGAAGAATCCTCTATGTTATGGCACCGTAGATTAGGACACAACTCCATTAAGAGAATTAAGAGATTAGTAAATGAAGGGGTACTTAGTACTTTCGATTTTATTGACTTTGAGACGTGCGTGGATTGCATTAAGTGTAAGCAAACTAACAAGTCTAAAAGGGTGCCAAGAGGAGTACAAACTTGTTAGGAATCATACATACCAATATTTGTTGTCCAGATATTGATGCAAATAGTTTGAAATACTTTATCACCTTCACAGACGATTATTTGTGATATATGTATCTCTACTTACTTCATTCTAAGGACAAAGCTTTGGATACCTTTAAAATGTTTATGGCTGAAGTGGAGAATCAATGTGAAAAATTGATTAAAATCGTGAGGTCAGATAGAGGTGGAGAGTATTATAGTAGATACACTGAAAGTGGAAAAGCACCTGGTCTTTTTGCGAAGTTTCTTCAGGAACATGAGATTGTTACCTAGTACACCATGCTTAGTTCTCCAAATCAGAATGGTGTGACAGAAAGAAGAAACCGAATCTTAATGGACATGGTAAGAAGTATGAGGAGTAACACAGAACTTCCTCAATTCCTGTGGATTGAAGCTCTAAAGACTGCTTGTAACATCCCATCACCGATGGGAGGGATAAACTGGTAAATTTAGATCGGATTGTGAGTGTGAATTATACATGCATAAATTGGCCTCTATATGAATATGATTGGTAAATTGGCTAATGCACATGATCGTACTTGCACTCG
>JANIJH010000004.1:59405166-59416120 GCA_024520975.1 Erythroxylum areolatum | reverse complement strand
AGGACCCTCGTGGTCATTATATTATCAGTTATGTTTTTGTAAATGGTTTTCCGCATCATATGGTGTAAGTTTATGTTTGTTTATTAAAAAAAATATACTGTGATTTGACTGAGTGATGTAGCACGCCATTCTCGCAGAGCACGGGCTCGGATATCACAATCGATGTCGAGTTCGGGTCTTACGGGAGTGGGGTGTTACACTGCTGTGTATATATTAAATCAAGTTCCAACCAAGGTTGTCTTAAAGACTCCTTTTGAGTTATTTAAGGGTTGTGAACCGAGTTTGAGGCATATATGCATTTGGGGATGCCCATCTGAAGTGAGAATTTATAACCCACAGGAGAAGAAGCTAAACCTAAGGGCCATTAGTGGGTATTTCGTTGGATATGCAGAAAGTTATAAGGGGTATATATTCTATTGTCTATCTTAGAGAACTACAATTGTGAAATCAAGAAATGCAAAATTTCTTAAGAATGACTTGATTAATAGGAGTGGTTATTTTTAAGACATAATTTTTGAAAAGGGCCATTAAGAAGCTTAACCCTCTGGTTCAAGTGATAGATTGATTATCATTCACACACCTCAAGTTGAAATGGGTGTTAGACAACCAGTTACTGAAGTTCCACAAGCTGTTAATTCCAATCCAGTAGATCAAGTTGTAAATGAGGAACAACCAGAAATTGTTGAGCAACAGGTTCTTCGTGAGGATGATGATACAACATTAAGGAGATCTACTGGGGTTAGAAGGTCAGCAATACCTAGTGATTATACAGTGTATCTACAAGAGTTAGATTACAACATTGGAGTTGAAAATGATCCTAAAATATTTTCGCAGGCTATAAGTTCTAAGGAATCGGATTTATGGTAAAATGCTATAAAGGATGAGATGGATTCTATGGCATCCAATCAAGTCTGGGATCTCGTTGAGTTGCCAAATGGTGTGAAAACCATTGGACGTAAATAGGTATTTAAGACAAAGAAATACGAGGCAATATTGAGAGACATAAAGTAAAACTTGTTGCTAAAGGGTTCACTCAGAGGGAAGGAATCGACTATAAAGAGATATTTTCTCTTGTATCTAAGAAAGATTATCTTTGTGTAATCATGGCATTATTAGCACATTCTGATTTTGAGTTACATCAAATGGATGTGAAAATGGGGTTCCTTAATGGTAAACTAGAGGAAGAGGTTTACATGAAACAACCTGAAGGATTCTCCTCTAGTGATGTTGAGCATTTAGTCTGTATGCTTAATAAATCTATATATGGATTAAAAACAAGCCTCACGACAGTGGTACTTAAACTTTCATTAGGTTATCACTTCATTTTGTTTTGAAGAGAATATGATGGATCAATGTGTATACCAGAAGGTCAGTGGGAGTAAGATTTGTTTTCTTGTGTTATACGTGGATGACATTTTACTTGCAACTAATGATAAGGGTTTGCTATATAAGGTAAAACAATTTCTCTCAAAGAATTTTGATATGAAAGATATAAGTGAGGCATCTTATGTCATTGGCATCAAGATCCATAGTGAAAGATCTCAAGGCATTTTGGATTTGTCTCAAGAGACCTATATCAACAAAGTTTTAGAGAGATTTCAGATGAAAAATTGTGCACCAAGTGTAGCACCTATAGTGAAGGGTGATAGATTTAGTTTGAATCAATGCTCGAAAAATGATTTTGAATAGGAACACATGAACAACATTCCATATGCCTTAGTTGTTAGAAGCCTTATGTATACTCGGTCTACACCCGACCTGACATCGCATATGCTGTTAGAATGTTAGGTAGATGTCATAGTAATACAGGTGTTGACCACTAGAAAGCTGCAAAGAAGGTTATGAGATATCTTTAGGGCACAAAAGATTGCATGCTTATGTACAGGTGAACTAAGAACCTAAAAGTAGTTGGATACTCCAATTCAGGCTTTACTGGCTGCATTGATTCAAGGAAATCAACATCTAGTTATATTTTCATGTTAGCTGGTGGAGCTATATCTTGTAGAAGTACCAAGCAGACCCTGATTGCTACTTCCACTATAGAGGCTGAGTTCATATCATGTTTTGAGGTCACCTCGCATGGTGTATAGTTGAAGAGTTTCATATCTAGTCTTAGAGTTGTTGATTCAATTTCTAAGTCAATAAGGTTGTATTGCGATAACTTAGCTTCAGTCTTTAAAGCTAAAAATAACAAGAGTAGAAGTCGAAATAAGCATATCGACATTAAGTATTTAGCGATAAGAGAACGTGTTAAGGAAAGAAAAGTTGTTATAGAGCACATTAGCACTGATTTGATGATTGCGGATTCTTTAACTAAAAGCATTCCACCTAAGCAGTTTAAGGATCACGTAGTGCAAATGGCACTTGGTTCCATAATGTGAGTTTTGTTGTACATTTGTTACTTCAATGGAACTCTTATTTAATTTGATATTTTCTCATATGTTTTTGTGCACACATATATTTGATTGGTTTTGAGAAATATCATCTAATTTGGACCTAGAATAAACATATGGTTTATTCATTAAGTTTAAGGGCTAGTAATGAGAAATTTCATATATGTAATACATAGAAGATAATACTCACTATAAGAGGACCTATCGCCATGATTCATATATTTGGTTTCTTGTTATGTTTGGCGTTAGGTTAAATGGACCAAGTGGGAGAATGTAAGATTTTTATAAAAATCTTCCTACTGTTCCTATTGTTGAGATTATGGTCCATTTAATGCTTAACCCTTCATCACGCACATGTTAATGCCCATGCTTTCGAGTTTCTTCCTCTGTGACGAGCAGAGGTGATGAAACGATTTAAAAAACCGATTTTAGGTCCCTGTCTTCTAACACACGAAAAGGAATTCATAACACCATCACATCGTGGAAATAGAGGCTAGAAGATTCAAAATTAAGAGACATTGCTGGACATCGGTAGAACAATGGCTGGAGGTATGTTCATTCGGTTATGCTTCCATTGCTAAATACATAAATAATTTGCATGTGTCTTATTTACACGTAAATGATGTTGTGTTTTGAGATGCATTATAGGCACAAAACTAAGGATTGCAAGGATTTAAAGGAGTTGAGCATTATATTTTACAAAAGATAGGTGAATTCTTATTGCACATGCTTGTAGAGAAAAAGATACGTAAGTATAGGAGAGTAAGGTCATGCTTGCCAGATATATGGTAAAGATAAGCATCAATTAAGTTTCTTAATATTAGCATAATCAATATGGTAATTGATGATGACCTAAACATGAACATTTTATAGGTTAAGAAAGCTATAGAGAACCATCCTAATGAAGTTAACATGATAATTTGTTGATGTTGACTTTATAATGTTGCTCAATCTAAATGATGACGACATAGTTATCTTGACTACCATATTGACCTTTAAAGTTAAAAGAATTATCGTTGACAATGGTAGTTCAGTTGATATCATATTTTATAATATGTTCTTAACTCTAGGCCTATTGGATACCCAGTTAATACATGCACACACCACTTGAAGGGGGCAAATGATGGTAAAAGGAAAGATAACAATCCCTTTAAAAGTAGGAATATACCAAATGACTGATTTTCATGTGGTGAGGAGGTCCACAATATTCAATGATCATTTTGAAGACTTATATATTGTCTTCTCAAGACTATCATATGCCCTTGTTTGTTAACCATGGAGTTTCTCACAAAGTATAGGATAGGAGAAATTATAGGGAGTATTAGTATAGCAAGAAAATGCTGGGTGATATCGCTTAAGGGTAATAAAAGAAGTCAACTCCTAATAAGTATACAAGTCGTGGATAACTAAAATCCAGATAAAGAGAAATGAGGGAAACCTCATAAGGAAGTAGTTGACTTTACTGTAATGATCAAGTTCACATATATTTCAAGTTAGAAAAAGCAATAACTTATATAAAAAGAAAGGTCAGGAAACTTATTGACAGGAGACACGAAGACATTTCGTATGAGAACCTTTGGACATGCCTAGGATTGATCCCTTAATGTTTATATAAAGTTTAGATACCCACCTTAACTCTATTTCTGTTATAGAAGAAAAAGTAAAAAATTTACAACATATTCGTTTCATCTAATACATAAAATAACCTAAATGGTTTTTCAGTATAGTTGTAATGAAGAGTCCAAGTTAGAAAATGAGGATGTTTATTAATTTTACAAATCTGAATAAAGTATGCTCTAGGACAGCTACTCGCGACTGAAGATCAATCAGCTTATGGATGCTATTTAGCTTCATAAACACATATTTAGGGATGGTAAAATCGGCTCAACCTAATTTTGGCTCACTTTGAACGAGAACTGGCCAATTATGGTCAGCCCAATCGGGCCACAAGCTGACCAAGGGCAGACTACGGGTCGACCCAGCTTATGGCCTAACTATTCCTTAAAAAATAACGTTGTTTTTGACTTTTTCTTAAAATATATATATATGACGGGTCGGACCATGGGCCAACCCATCCCGACTCGTCGAGTCTTAGGCTACATGGGCTAGCTAGGCTGGCCCATTAACATCCTCATGCATATTTGATAAGTGTTTTTTATACTTAAAATTTTCTTATTACTAATCATTTACCCATAATTAAGGATCGTGCCCCTTTTAATATATAATACAATGGTAAGTAGGGGTCAAATTCTTTGATAAAGCAGTGTAAATCTAGAAAATCCTTAAACTACTAACTAGCCTAAAAAGATTTAATAAAAGGGGATTATAATGGATATGAATAACAAAATATAAAATAAAATCTAATTAAGATAATAGGCAATATTATAAAAATAAAGTAATATAGGTGTTTAACTTAGAATTGATATATTGTCTAGATTGACAAAAGACCTAGAAATTAAAATTGTTGGCTTTAAAGTTACAATCATCTTCTCCTTCGTCGGTTAACCTATATCTTTACCACGCTAACACCCATTTTAATGCATCAAGATATGTGAATTCTATGAAAGGTTTCACCCTAACGCTGGAGAGATCATATAGGACTATCTCTAACATGCCATTCAATCCCTTCTACCTAAGTTGTAGTCCACTCACAAACAAGTTCTCTTAAAGTATCCACAAGTAAATTTAGGCCAAATTTAATTGCTAATATAATTAAACCTACATTAGTATTAATCAAAGATAGCTCATAAAAATATATTGCATTTAATAAATCAAAATAAATTAATTCATACAAAAACAAATACCAAAGTTTTCTATACCTAAATATATATAAAATACCTAGCCACTAATCATGTTTAAAACATCAAAATAATAAATAAAATCAAATATATCGTAATAGAAATAGTTTTTAATGAAAATTCTAATGATGTTGGCAACTTGGTCTGTTGAGATAACTTCATATCTTGATTCTCTAATGAAAAACAATTTCAAAATTGATCTCATGAGGATTTTTGAACCTCCTAATGACTAACCCAAACCTTTAGAAATAGAAAGACACAATAAAATATGTAAAGTCCTTAAAAGTTCTCTAAAAATTAAGATTTTGTGCTTTAGACATGTTTTAACGCTATTGTACATGTTTGGCACATGGTTGTGGATCCTGTTATTTTCTCTTAGCAGAGATATGGTCTTTGACACGCTCATAACTCTGGATCGTAGATCTTCCTATTTCTCTTACGACTTGCAGACGATTTGTGGCATGACCTTGGCTCAAGTCGTGCTACTTTATGAATTTTCTTTAACATCACAATGTCTCTCCTTAAGCCATGTTTTAGGTTAAGTCTTTTCTTGCACTTATCCATATAAGGTCTGGGTTAACACATTGGTATAGGTCGGATCACGTTCCTTTAAAAATTATGATTACATAATTTTGCTTGAAATAATCTTTAATTCTTAATAAATCTCATCCCAAGTTCAAATATGCATAAATAAGGGGACAAATCGTTACAAGGTAATGCACTTTGGCCTGAATGTGGAGATTTATGAGAGTTTGATTAACATGATATTTGCACTACAACTAAAAATGAATGTAAAAGCTTATGTGAATGATGTGATAGTCAAGACCAGAGAAGAAAGGGACCATATTCTAGACCCGGAGCAATGCTTTAACACTTTGCAAAAGTATAAAATGAGATTAAACCCTAAAAAGTTTGTATTGTTGGGCTATCGGTAGAAAAGTTTTTGGGATTTATGATAATGCAGTTAAATATCAAGATTAACTCCCAAAATATAGATGTAATAGTCAATATGAATGGTACCAAATCTATAAAGGATGTACAAATTCTAGTTGGGACAATTGTTAGTGTTCCTTTCCAAGGATGCGGACCATTACTTGCTTATTTTTTTGAATCTCGAGAAAACCTAAAGATTTCTAATAAGATAATGAGTGTAAGCAATAATTTAAATAAATGAAGATATAACACATCTTCTGTTGTATACTCATGTTACAACTAAAAGCTTATATCTATGCATTTGTCATATAGCATGAGTGAGTTATAGTGTTGCACTTGTTAGGAACAAGACATCAAACAAAGGCATATCTACTATGTTGGCAAAATCTTATGGGGAGAAGAGATGTGATACATCTGTTTGAAACGGCAGTCTAAGCAGCAATAGTTTTAACATGAAATTTCTGACCTTACTTCCAGGCCCATATCATGAACATGATGGCAAACCTACCTCTGTGAAAAATTCTTCATAAACCTGACATCAGGCAAATTGGTCAAATGGTTAGTAGTTTTGATCCAGTTTGACATAAAATATTTTATCTAGGTTTGCACTCAACTTACAACTGATTGTTGATTTTCTCATCGAATGCATATCTTATATTTCGTGAACTTACGTAGAGGGATCGTTAACAAATAAAGGGAGTGGCATAGGTCTATTCGTCAAGGAGCCCTATAATCTGGGAATCAAACACAAGAAGATACATAGAGTTCATAACATCAAATAACGAGGTTGAGTAAAAGGCCTTATTATATGGGGTAAGGCTAGCAACTCATCTACAACTATAGTCAATCTTTTCTCGATCTGATTTATAGCCGGTGGTAAGTCAAGTCAGAGGATAATATGAGGTCAAGGAGGAAATGATGAGAAGATATGATTCCAAATATTTGTTGTAGATCACACATATAATGAAAATACATGTCAAGCTAATACCAAGTGAACAACGGCTTGGTCGATGTAACTAACAACTCTTATTTTGTAAGGTTTAAAAAAAGTTGAGCATGTAAGAGGACATGGGTCGAGGAGATGCATTTAATCTGTGGACAATGACCAGATCATCGACAGGAGAGTCCTGCTTTAGTTTGATGTTTGGAGTTAAGGTACTTGTCCCCTTTGAATTGGAGATGACTAACCTCCGAGAGTAAGAGTGTTTTCAACAGAGCTCATCAATGACAAGAAATTAAAAGCAAACCTAGATTTAATCAACGAAAAGTAACCAAAGCCCGTTTAAATAATGAATCCTTCCAGCAAAGATTAAGACTTTATATCAGTAAAAAATACGAGCATAAGACTAAAAGGAATGCGATTTGGTGTTGAGGGATCTGTAAAAAAATGGAAGTTGGCACCAAACTAGACAAGACCAATCATAATCATAAAATACTTTAGATCTGGCATCTACAACATAATATATCTAAGCGGAACAAAGACCCTAGAACTTGGAATGGAATCCATTTGTCCCATGCTATCAATAAAGCTTGGGTTTAAAACATCATGACTCATTTATATATTGCTTCATGAATCACCAAAAGACAGGATACAACACTGTGCTAATAGCTCTACACCTTAAGCACACGAACCAACTGTCTAGGACACAACACTATGCCAACTACTGTGCAACTTCATCTTAAAGGCACGAACCAAGTGTCACACAAGCAATAAGACGCAATATTGTGCTAACAGTTGCATACCTTCTTCCCAAAGAAGCGAACCAAGTTTCGTGCCAACATTGTGCTAATAATTGCACACTTTCTTCTCAAAGACGCGAACCAAGTGTCACACAAATAAGATGCAACGTTGTGCTAACAAGACGTAGCACTATGTTAACAGCTTCGCATTTCCATCGCAAAGACGCAGATATGACGTAGTGCTATGCTTACAATTGTGCACCACAAAAAGAAAATAATGATTTATCACAAGCAATACATCATACCACATGTTATTCAACCCTGTTACTAAAAAATGAATCCAAATCTTCTGTCTAACGTGACTCTATCTAACTCTGTCCAATTAAGATATGTTGTTGTTTCTTCTTAAATTTTGCAAACTCTTACTCTTCCAAATTTCGTGGCTTATCAACCAAGCCGACCTCAGCCAACGTCGTCCTCCTCTTCATCTTCGTTTCAACACTAAAGAAAGAACTCTATCATCGTTTTGTCTCTCTTCGCCACCTTCCTATACCTTGTAATATCTAAATTTCCTAATCTCAACTACATCAAATTATGTAACTTTTACGAAAGATTACATTATTGAACTAAATAAATTGAGTGATGAATACGTTCCATGATATTGCTTTCTATCATTTTATCACATAATTAGGGATGGCATGACGCATTGGCAGTGATTTAGAAAATTTTGATATTATAATAACTAAGAACAATATTCTCTGGATTTTCTTCATATAACAACCTAAAATTATTCTAGGACATGGATGTTTACTTTACCTAGGTAATTGTAATCTCTTGATTTCATAATATAGTGTACCTTTTTTCTTTTGCTTTTCAATATCATTTCTTTTCTCTACAAACATGTATCAAATTTCATTCTTCTTCATTCTTCCTAATTGTATCAAATTTCTTGCATTTGTATGGTCGTGCAAGTCAAGTCACGACTGTGACTTTTCTTCGCCTCTATCCTTTATTCTGAAATTAATTTATTGGAGGAGAAGAACTAAGATATGACAAATTGAAAGGGTTAAATAGGCAGATAAGGGATGTATATCTTTTATAGGGTCATTTCTTTAATCTTCTAAAGATGGTGTGATACAAATTTTGCCTTCATTTTGTAGTTGTAGCTTCAAAAATGTTGATGGGTTAAATGTGTGGGCGTATCTGTTTTGTAGGTTTACTCTGTAATTGAAGGAAATTGTAGCAGTTCAGTTCAACAAGAAAAGTGAATATTTGATATTCTCATTTTTCCAAGCAAACAGAGGCATATTTTTGCAATTTCCTGTAGAATTTGATATTTGCTTTAATTAATGGTTTTTTAATTAGCTTAGAAAGGTTCTTTTCTCCTCTGTCCTAATTTCAGCAGCCATCCACTCTCCTTTTGTTGCGCTTTAAGAAATCAACAAGCACCTAGTAATGTCTGCATCTTATGACAAGCGCCTACTAATGTAAATAATTTTGCAATGCGTTTAGTAAATATGGATGATTTTTATTTGTTTGTTTTCTGCACATCTTTTATGTCCTCCTGGTTATTTTATTGGAATAGCCTCCATATAAAGTCAGTAGCAGTTGATAGTGTCAACTTGCTGTAATCATCACCAATCTCTCTGTTGAAGCGGCCTCAACTAGCAGTCGTGGCTGCGTTGTTGGTGATCAAGTAGTCCATTGCATAGAGGCCTTGAAGCGTTGCTAGAGTTACTACAAGGAGAAGACAAAGGTAGACGGGTATCACAAGTATCATTTCATATCACTACAAGAAAAATGTAGATTAGCGACGGAAACTTAGCAACGGAAAAATTTTCGTCGAAAATTAGCGACGGAAAGCATATTTCTGTCGTTAAAATTGAGTGATTTAGCGACAGTACTAGTACTTGTCGCTAAATTTGGAGGAAATTCGTCACGGCAAAATTTGCAACGGACGTTAGCGACGGAACAATATGGCCGTCGGTAATCACCATAATTTAGCGACAAAAAATTACCAACGGAAAATATATCGTTAGAAATTAGCGACGGAAAGCATATTTCTGTCGCTAAAATTGAGTAATTTAGCAATGGTACTAATACTCATCACTAAATTTGAAGGAAATTCGTCGCGGCAAAATTAGCGACGGAACATATACCGTTGCTAAAAATGGAGGGAATTTTTGGCGGAATAAAAAATTTTGAGTTTACCTACGGAAAATTCCGTAGGTAAATTCCGTTGGTAAATGGATTTAGCGACAGAAATTTTCTTTCTGTCAGTAAAAAGGCGGGAATTATTGGCGGTATAAAAATTTTTTGAGTTTACCTACGGAAATTTTCGTCGATAATTCCGTCGGTAAATTCTTTTTAAATCTCCGACATCTCCCTCCCACTTGTGTCTTCTTCTTCCTTCTTCTTACATCTTCTCTTTGGTTTTCTTGGAGCCCATTTCTCTGTTGTGGACTCCTTTTCTGCTCGACGACGTTGTCTTCTCTGGCAATTATTATCGTGTCTTTCGATAGAGGTATTTTTGCAACTACTATCATGTGTTTTTTCATATATTAAATGAAAGTTAATTTGGGTATTTATTACTTTCGTTTATTTGTTTATTTTATTATTGGAAAACAATTTTAAGGTATAAATGTTAGTGATAGAAGGGACAAGATGTGATTTTAGTTATGATGCTGAGATAAATTTCTGATGCATGTAAGGTGTTTGATGAAATATCTATTATTTTAAAAAATAATTTCAGTTCTTTATTTTCAGTTCTGTTTTAGTATGAATTTCAATATTTTAATTCTTTTACTTGAAATAATGAAGTTTTTTCCATGGTGGTTTCCAGAGAAACTAAACACTTTGCAGGTAAATTTTAAAAAATAGTTTTCAGCAAATTTACCGACGAAAAAAAATTCCGTTGGTAAATATATTAGATTTACCAACGGAAAAAATTCCATCGCTAATTACCGACGAAATTACAAAATCCGTGGGTAATTTTTTGACAAAAGAATTTACTAACCAAATTTTTGTCGATAAATTTACCAACGGAAAATTTTCGTTGTTAAATTCACTAACGGCCATATCTCCGATGCCTTTTTTTGTCAATAAATTAGGTCGCTAAATAAACTTACCGACGAAATATGTACAAATTTC
>JANIJH010000004.1:59391261-59405066 GCA_024520975.1 Erythroxylum areolatum | reverse complement strand
GCCATATCTCCGATGCCTTTTTTTGTCAATAAATTAGGTCGCTAAATAAACTTACCGACGAAATATGTACAAATTTCGTCGATAACTTCCGTCGCTAAACTCTATTTTTCTTGTAGTTCATCAATTGTAAGAGCAAGCTTCAAAATGCAAGGTTGCTAGATATTTTAGTCAATAAATAGCTAATTAGGAAACTAGAAGTCAAGCGTGGATGACAATTAGTTGTGAAATAATTAGTTCGGTTGAATGAATTCTAGTTAGATTTGATTTCTTTTTTAGGTTAATTATTTGAAAGGAAAAATATTTTGGTTGAATGAATTCTAGTTAGGTACGATTTCTTTTCGGGGTTAATTGTCAAAAAGGACACTTATTTTGGTTAAATCCATTTTTTATATTATAAATGTAATTTATCGTTTTATGATGTATTGCTAATGAAGTTAGAAAAGTGCTCGTAGCATGTCTAATGAATGAATGGTGGTTATAAATTGACATGTTAACTTATGCTTTGTTGTTCTTTGAAATAGATTATATTAATATATTATATGAACTATTTGTTTTTAATTTGTAAATGTCATGAAAGTAGGCCTAATGAACGAATAATAGTTATGGATATGAACTATTAGGCCATAGTTAAGATTTTGTTCTCACATTTTATTTGTTAACTCCTGCTTTGTTGTTCTCTGAATTTATAAGGTGAATATTGTCCATTAGCATGATCGGGTGTGAACAAAGGTCGTTAACTATTGATGCATAATAATGAGTATTTCTTTCACATATTTATTTACACATACTTTTAATGTATTTTGCACTTAATTTAAGGACATATTATCTCAATAATTGTTAGTATTTTTATTCAAAGAATGGTATTACCATAAAATTGAAATGATCAAGTAACTAATTACAGTATTTAGAGACCAATCATTAACCAAATTACTAAATGAAATATTTTCTTAATTTCAAAAATAATATCTTTCATTAACTTAACTTTATTATACAAAGTCAATTGGAGGGCAAGACATTAAATCAGACAAAATAATTCTACCAAGCATTACAAGTTTTAAATTAAGGGAGATTACGATCTATATGTTGGTGATAACAAAACATAAATATCACTAATGAATTTATTTCTTATGAAAGCAATAGTGGTTATGCACAAATCAAGATACATCTCATGAAGTCACTAGAGAAAAGTTGAAGTTCAACTTATTCATTTGAAGAACAAAACCAAGGCCAAGAAAGAACGAGCATAACAAAGTTATAAATGAATATGTAATGTTTATTATACGTCCTAGTTAATTACTTTGATATTTTAAAGGCTTTTTATACATAAACACATCATTATTTTAGCTCATTGCCTGAGTCTTTTTAGTCATTAAAAAGAATTAAGGTTTTCATTTTAAAGAAAATCCTTTTGATCCTTAAAACATACATTTGGGTATATTTAAAAAAGTGCTTAACTCAATTTTGCATTAGAAAGATTAAGTTTACACATTTGAAGATGTTAGAATAATGGTTTTAGGTGTATTGGTCAACTTATATAGGTTAATGGTAGAAAAATATAAGTTAAAGTTGTTAAAACTTACGTACCAAGAGTTTGTAGCAATATTGAATGTGCATTGGTCAACCAATGTTCCAACAGTTAGTACATCTGTCAACCGCACATTGATTAACCAACACAATCTTTATTAAGAGTAACATTGGTTAACTAATGTGTTATAATTGACTAATGTTTTAACAATTAGAACATTTGTCACTGCATATTGATCAATCAATACCCTAGTAATTGATAATGACAAGTTCTTATTTTTTAACAACTAGTTTGACTCCCAAACCCAATAAGGTCTTCTGAATTTGTAAATTCTTTTGTGAGTATGGTTACTCTTCTTCTTAGAGAAAGATTGTAAAAAGAGCTACTTTTTACTAATGAAAAAATAAATTATTACAAGAAGGTTCCTCTTCACTTTGTTGAAAAAAAAGACTTATGGAATTTTTAAGAAATGTCTTGAAGAGTGGATGTAGGCAAGATTGGTTTTTGAAGCTACTATAAATCAATTTTCCTTTCTTTTACTCCTCCACTCTCCAAATTATTGTTTGATTATGTTATTGATTAATATTAAGTTATTTTATCATAAATCAGTTTTCCTTTCTTTTACTCCTACACTCTTCAAATATTGTTTGAATATGTTATTAATTCATATTAAGTTACTTTTCTCATAAATTGATAATCTTAGGAGTGATGTGTGCCTCCCCAATCATATGTGTGACTGGGGAGGGAGTCACGACACACCCTTGACCTTCCCTAATCATGGGTGGGAGTCCTAGGGAGGGTCACATACCCTGGGGAGGGAGTCACGGCATATCCCTGACCCTTCCTAGTCATGGGTGTGAGTCCTAACGAGAGTTACATACCTTTTAAATAAACATCTCTATTATACTCATTTATCTTCCTCTTTTTATTTTCCTTTGCTTCTTCTCCACCCGTAACCGTCACTCCTTACCCAATCTTCACTCGTAGCCGTATGCCCTTAGACCTAGACCCAGGCAGTCGCACCACACTACAGCACACCCCTCACTAACGCACGCACGGGGGTGCACGCCCCACACATGCCCGTGCAACACACACCTATGCCTACCTTGGCCACCACACAACTGTACCACTATTGTTGCTACTCCAGTTAACTCCGCAAGCCCATGCGTCCACCAAACCAACCTAGTAGGAGAACAAACACTGCCTCTACCTACACATCCAATTATACCTCCAAGAATGAAATAACCCAAAGTTTCCTCCTCTCTACCATAAGAGCCAATTTCAGGTATTTCGTGCCTCAACTTTCAAATTAGAGAGCACCAGCAAAGGAACACCTTTCTTAAGAATCATAAAATTATTCCAAATATATTTTTAGATTCTAAAGCACTTATTGAATTAGGAATATCTGATCAAGTTCACAAGTTGCTACGAAATATAGGCTGGGAACAATTTTCTAAATTTAGGAAAATTTCATATATAGAATTGACGTTAGAGTTTCTGACCACTTTAGAATTAGTTCATCAAACTAACAGTAGGGACCCTACGTTAAGTCTTAAATTTTGATTAATGAATGCCTATCATGCGATCACTTTAAAAGTACTCAATGCTATTTTTGGCTTTCCAAATAGTGTTTTATATTAATATCCTGATGATTTTGTGGCTAGCGACTTTTGGTCCCACGTGACCAATTCTGGGAAAGTTTCTTCCCCCAGTCGATCTAAATCACTTGCCATCGTAGACCTTGCCATTTGCTATCTCCATCTATTTTTAACTTTTACACTATTTGGTAGAGGAGATAGCAATGAGATAGTTTCTAAAACTAAATTATTTATTTTGTGGTGTATGGTACAAGTCAAGCCCTTTAATGCTGGTAGTTGGTTAAGACTAAATTTACATGAAGTGGCTCAATCTAGTGCAAGTACAATAATAGTTGGGGCATTTATGACCTAAGTGGTAGAACATCTTAGCTTGATAACCGAGAGAACACCCATGCAACTAGTTTCGGGCAACTTAACTCTCGGCTTGAAATCTTTGATGTCGATTAAGGATATCAGGTAGCAAGGAGATTGCTATCTTCTTATCCATGATGACACGGGGGAAGCTTTGAGTAGCAAGTAAGCTTGGGTTGCAAAAATGGAAGATGCATAAGAAGATGATGCTCTGCCAACATATGTATCAAACTTCTTCAACTACTTCCTTGGAGTATCAATCACTGATAAATCAATTGATAGCATTTGAACGATGAACAAATGACAAGCTCCACAACATTGAAGCTAGCGTGGCAAAGATCCGAACCTTCATGGATAATTTGAATGCTCGCTTTGGACAGCCTCCACCCCCCATCTTAGTATCGTATTTCTATCATTTCCCTTTTCTATTGGTTGTTGTTTTAATTTCTTTTCATTTTCATCTTTGTCCTTGCTTTCATTCTTTTGCTTCTTAGATCCATCTTTCATTTTCTTATCACATCAAGGGCAAAAATGATGTTCAAGTGTTGCTGGAGTAATAGTTTAGAACGAAAGAAAAAATGATTATTTGTGTCTTGTTTGTTTGTTTCCCCATTTAGTAGTTAGAGATACATGATCATTAAATGAACTCAATCTGGATTAGAAATGCATAATATGAGTGAATGGGTATACTTGCATGCTTAGATTAATTGACTTGGATTTCGGTTCAAAGGACATTAGTTTGTTGTGATAGATGAATGACACCTTTCATTTGGTAAGATTTTGAGCCTTTTTGAAATATTAAACATCAAATTCTGTAATTCTTTATCGAGAGTGTTCTTTCATGATTAAGGAACTCCAAAACTTGCTTACAATACTAGTTGAGATCACAAAATCTTATGCAAAGTTGAAATAATGAAGGCAAATAGGATTTAGTCCTTTTGCTTAAAAGGCCACCATGATGCTACCTCTAGTAAACCCCCTTTGAGCTTAACATGACACATTTTCTTTCTTTAAAGCCAAATATGAGCCTTGAATTTGATTATTTATCGTCTTCGTTGTACCTACCATAAGGCAAGTTGAGCATTTGAATGAGTATAATTGGGTTTAAGGAATAAGTGTGGGGAATCATAACGTATAGTTAGCTATTAGGGATGGGTATCGTTGTGAAGATTTTCACTTCTCTATATTTCTCTTCTCTTGATTTTCTTGTTTTCGAATCATAAATAAAAATAAATAAATGAAATATATATAAAAATAAGAAAAATGCAAAAAAAAGAGAAAAAGAGGGGAAAAAAAGAAAAGAAAAGGAAAGAAGAGAAGATGACTATAAAATGAAAAGAAGATGAGAGAAAAGTAAAAATGGAAAGTGTTAATTTTGTTAAATGAGAGAAAATTTGAGTATTTTATGGTCATTCTTTTGTACTATTTTAAATGCTCAATTTGTGTTGTAGTTTTAAATGACACTTTTTCTTTTTCCTACTTTTAACTTAGCCCTATTACAACCTAAATAAAGACCTTTGGATTGATGCTTGTGTTTGATATGAGTGGTGGAGATTAGATTGGTAAGCTTATAGTAGATGCCTTACATGAAATGAATGATGAGTGAATACTTATCCTACCTTTAAATGCTTGAAAGGATGAAGATTGGAGTGAGTATTATCTATCACACTTGTTTAATGGTTCTTTGAATTGAAGTGCTTGGCTAAATATGCAAAGAATAGCTTGTTCATATAGTATTATGAATTTCAAATTCTTAGGTTGTGTTTATTGAAACGAACGTTGATATCTTTTACTATTATTTGGGAAAATTTTTGTCTACATTATTTATTTTTATAGTCTAGTATTGTTTGTTTTGCTTGAGTAAAAGCGAAAGAAATTTGGGAAAATTATTGTTTATATTATTTATTTTTATAGTGTAGTATTGTTTGTTTTTCTTGAGTAAAAACAAAGGAAATGTTGGAAATTTTGTTGATTACATTATTTTGTTTTTGTATTTAGTATTGCTTGTTTTGCTTGAGTAAAAGCAGCAGAAATGTTGTGTCGAATTGATTGTAGTTGTGTTCATATACTGAAATTGGTTGCTATTTGAATAAATATGAATTGAGTGAAATCGGGTAGAAGTTGGATGAATGTTAATTGGATTAATTTGTGAATGTAGCGTTAAATTAAACATTTTGAAACCACCTACACGGTCAAGAAATTTAAGTCACGGCCATTACTTAATGCATAACCGTGCAAGTTAAGTCACGACCATGACTGAAAACAAATTAACCTCAAAATCCTAGAATAATAATAAACACTTTAACGTATAACAGCACTAAATGAATGACCTTCTTCCTGCTAATAATAAGATTCACATTTTGAGTTAAAATTGCATCAAAATTTGACTCCTCTTTTATAAATACAAAACTTTTCACCTATGCCTGGAAGAGAACAACCACAGTTCCCGTTGCAAATATCAACTCCCAAATTGTTTGATTTGATTCTAACTCCCAATTTGTCAAAACCAAATGTTTGTTATGCCTATCAATCAAAATGCATTTTAACTAATTAATACAATTATTAATAAAATGTAACATTAAAATGAAATGTAATAATTGAAATTAAGGGAAAAAAGTTTTAAAAAAATTACCATAAGTAAATCAGTCATATGCATTGATGGTGGGATAATATCAGTAAAACTTTGTTTACTTGTTTCTGCATCAATTGCCTAAAATGATAAATCATTAAAAGATTAATAACATATTACAAAAAGAAAATATTACAAATAATACCTGAGAATTTGTTCCAGAATGATGACGAGTGTAAACTATACTTGCGTTACCCATAGAAACACCAATTGGTTGCACTTGGTATGTGTTGTAACCAAGTGGTACATAAATAGAAAACTGAAATCATTAAACAATTATTAACATATACCCAAAAGACAATACTACAAATAGAACCTAAGAATGTGCTCCAGAGTCTCCACTCATTGTCTAATGAGTGTAAACCATACTTGTAAAATCCATCGAAACAACAAGTGGTTGCATTTTCTATTTGTCACAATAGAAAAAGGAAAAATTGTTCAAAACAAGTAAAATAAAACATGGGAAATTTTTAATTACTAAAAACTAACCTGATCTTGATGTAATATGGTATGTTGTATGGTGGACATAATATAGATATGTTAGGAATATTCTTCAAAATCCTGAATAGAATATTTAAACCAAAAAATACTTGAAATTATCATTATATAAATTATATACATTAAAGGTTTGAAAACATAAAATCAGAAAATATATATATAACCTGAGTATTGGAAAGGGGCATGGGTGTTGAATCTGCCATTATTGCTAAAGTCTTGCATTCTTTAATATAGTTTCTTTTTCTTGAACTTTTCTCTAATCTGCCCTTCAATCTCTTACTTTTAAGTAGGTTTTGTCTTTATTTTGACACCTCTAATCTTATTCCTTTCACCAAAATTAATGTCAGGTTGATTGAACAGATTCACTTCAGGATTTGACTGTTGAGTTAACTCCTCATCTTGTGATATTAGGTTCTCTTCATCAACTAATTCTTCACCATGTAATATCTCATCATCCATCTTCAATGTGTTGAGAAGGTGATCTTTCACAATTTTACAAGTATCTCTCCTCTTTAGTGAAACCAATCGCATGCTTAATTCACATAATTCTTTGTACCTTATACTTGACAACATTTTACGATCCAATTCACTTTCATTGATAGTGAAGCTTTTACTATCAAGGTACCATGTTTTTGCTTTCTGTGTCCTTCTTTTCAAAATATACTAACTCAGTATTCTCAAAATATTTTTCAAGTTAAAAACCTTCAAAACATGAGAACATAAAATGCTAGCAAATTCAAACTTCTAACAACTACAATGGACTTCGTCGTTTGATGAATCATAAGTAACCATATTAGAGTATCTCTTCCCTACAGGAGTGATCTCATATTTTGTAACTGTTCCATTTTCACCAGAAAGATGAAAACTAGAATCATGAGAATAATTCCATTAATCTTGAAAACATTTAAACACTTCTGGCATGTAGATACTAGCTGCATGTTTTAAAATTTGAACAGGTGCTGACAATGCTGGAGTGCTTACATTACTTCTAAAATCAACTTTTAACTCATAAATCAACAATCATTAATAAGCCTCTGAAAGTGATTAAAAAATAATAAAAAGTTATGCTGATAACTCACGTACCTTTTTACAATGTTATTCATGCTCTTACTTCGTTGGATGGTGGTCTTGCCTGCATAAAACATTTTGAGTCCATAAATCAAAGCCCATTTTTCCTTTATATGAAACATACATTTCAACCAATCATTATCTTGAAGTTCATATTTTTGCAGCATCTCATGCCATGCATTGAAAAATTCTTCTTCTTCTTCAAAGTCATATATGCATGAGCTAAAATCCCCAAAAAATTCTTTAAACTGAGAAAAAACATCACTCAAATGGATTGCGGCATTTTGATAAATATGCCAGATACAAAATCGAAGATGAGTTTTAGGCCATTTTGAAGTTAATGCCTTTACCATAGTTGCATCCTGATTAGTAAGAATAGTTGTATGTTTTTCTCAAATATGGTTCTAGCAAATGTTCGAATAACCACTCAAGTGTAATAGCAGTCTTATCGTATAGTAGTACAACACCAAAAGTTGTTGTTTGCTTATGATGGTTCATACCTACAAACAAAGCAAGTGGACAACCCTCACCATTTTTCTTGTAAGTAATATCAAAGCAAACAACATCACCAAAGTCTAAGTACATTCCTCATCTTTGTATCTGACTAAAATGTATTAGTTATCAAATAATCTTCATCTACTTGAATGACATAAAAGAAATTAAGATCTTCAAATTGCATTTTACACAAATATTCTAACATGTCACTTGTATCTCCCTTTTTCATATCTCTTATTCTTTTGGATCTTAAATAATTCTTGTAATCTTTTGGAGTAAAGTCAAGATTATTTCTCCCGCTTGCTTATCTCACCATAAGATCATGGGATGGTTTTGGTGGAATTCCCACATCATAGCCATTTGAATTTGGATTGCTACAACAGAAGATATATTTCTGTGACTTCTACGCAAATGTGATTTGTTAGGACTTGAAAGATAGTGATTATGATCCTTAACAAATTGAATCACTTGAATTTTCCAGTTTTCACACTATTTACTTTCATTCTTACCTCACAACCAAATCTTGTTTCTAAATATGGAGCTATTACATACACTGGGCGGATCTACAATGGGGACAAGTGGGGGCACTTGCCCCCACTGCCTCCAACAAATTCTCTATAAAAAATATTATTTTAAGTTTTGTCCCCATTAAATAAAATAAAATTTTAGTCCTATTAAAAATTTGCCCCCACTAAAAATAAAATTTTGTCTTTAATAAAATTTTGCCCCTACTTAAAAAAATTTCTGGATCCGCCCCTGCATACACACCTCTTTATCAGGCATTCTTTTACCTTCAACACTACAACAACAAAGCCTGCAAATCAATTTACTAGATTTATCTTTGTGACTTTTGCTCCTTCTTATTCCAAAGTCGACATATTTGGCATATATTAAATAAAATTGATAAGCTTGTTCTTCCGTCTTAAACTCCTTACCAATTTTCGATATTAACTCTCTTGGAACAGATGAGTGAACTTTCTTCAAATTCTTCTCATAATTCGAATGTACCAAATCAGTTGAATTCATATTACTACTCTCATTGTCAATGCCAATATCATTCTTACGATGCTCCTTCTCAAGTTCATATTCTAATCGACAGTATGGAGTAGATCTACCTTCTATTTTCGCACTTGTCAAATTCACAAACAAATTATCATTATTACTTTGTTTTCAAATAAAATTATTAATACAACAAAAAAGGAGTGTTTACAAACTATTGGGAGGTATTTTAATTTGCTCTGCATACCTTATTTAATTCCTATAACGAAAAAAGTGATTGGAGAATGAAAGGTTTCACGTTGTGCAATTATATGTTCTCATCTTCTCTTTATCATACACCTGAAAAAATTTGTAAATTCTTCCCAGTAAATGAATAATATGCTTTAAAAAGCCTTGTACTAAACACAAGTCAATAATATCACGAGTAAACTTGGAATGAAACGTTTATATTTCAAATTAACTAATCTGCAATGTTACGCAACTCAACTTTTGCAATATACATTAATTATCACTCACATATATAGATGTATAAACAAAAAAAAAGAAGTTAGAAAGGAATGACGTCCATGCATCAAAACAATCAAAATATATTCAAAATTTACTTTTAAGGAAAACATAAAGACTATATTGATTTTAAGAACCACCATAAGAAATCAGTAAAGTAGCTTATATCTCTCCATATTAAAATTAATAATAAAAGTAAATTAACAAAATGATGTCTTCGAAGACACAAATGGATCAGCAACATAGTCATATTATAGAGACTTCAAAAGAGGTAGCCATCAAAGGGGCCATTAACGAAAAGTTGGTTTCGGGTTTACTGAGTCATTCCCTCAAGAATTATTTAGATATCGAGATACAGAGAGAGGGAATGATAATAAAAAACAAGAAAATCTACAGATGAAAAAACAAACAAAACTTACATGAGAAGATATTTGAAATTCATCATAATCTTATCTTTCTTCCCCCGTCATTGGTGTGTTTCTTAGAGCGACACTAGATTCTTCACGGTCCTATTTTTTGGAAATATTTCAAATCATCTTGTTACTAATCTTCAACTTCTTTGCTCCACCAAATGTAAGAACAAAGTTATTTTGCTTTGTAAGAAGGAAAAAACTTTAAAAGATATGAAAATCGGACATCAAACAAGCGCAGAAATAAGTTAGATTGGCGGAAAATCTTAGTTAGAGATTGCTTTGGAAATTTCACACCGCAACCATTTTGTGTTTCTATAAATAACACCCATTTTGTGTTTCTATGAATAACACAATTATCGTTTACAATCATCATCATTATGGTACTCTTGTAATATTTGTAATGAATATATTAATATTATATTTTTATAATTTGCTATTAATACAATGATGATTTGAATTTTCATTTTAAGTAATTTATGTAGAAATAAACAAACAAAGTTTTGTTGCTAATATCCACTCTTTTTTACATTTATTTCTTAATTTCAATTATTGCATTTGATGTTAACGTTACATTATACTAATAATTGTATTAATTAATAAAAATACAATTTTGATTGATAGGCACAACAATCGTTTTATTTTGACAATTTGAGAGTCGGTGTTTGTAACGAGAAGTGTGGTTGTTCTTACTTGGTGACATGTGTTGTATCGGAGAGGAAAATTATAGGCTAGTGAGTTGATTCAGGTGATTATAATAAATGATAATTTTTTGTTCGTACATAACAAATCCAATCAGTATATAGTATTGCATCATAAACCTTTTGGCCCTTTGGTGTGATTTAATTCAAGCAAGTCACAGCCGTGACTTGACTGCACAGTCGTGCAAGTAAGTCACGTCTCAAAATCAAAATTAGAAGAAAAATTCCAGTTGTTGATGAAATTTGATGCACGTTTATATATAAAGTGAGGTTATGAATGCAACAAATGATATTGAAAGCAAAAGAAAAAAAGCTATAGTATATTATGAAATCAAGCGATTAGCAAAGTAAACATCAATGTCGTTAGAAGAATTTAGGTTATTATACAGTGAAAATCTAGGGACTATTTTTCTAAGTGATGACCTTGAGATAATAGGGCATTGGTGTTTTTTTAAATCACTGCTAATACTTCATCGTCATTCCTGGTCCCTTTTCTTTTAATATCTCCAATTTAAGAATTTCAAATTTTATTTTAAATTAATATTTTTTTATCCCAATCATCCCTGCATTTTCTCTGTCATTCTATGATCCCTAATTATGTGATAGAATGAAAGAAGGCAATATCACATAATGTATTCATCACTCAATTTATTTAGCTCAATAATGTGATCGTCCATAGAGGTCGCACAATTTGATGTGGCTAAGATTTGAGGGTATTACAAGGTGTAGGCGATGAGAAACGAGACACTGAGATGGGTTCCTTCTTTAGTGTTAAAATTTTTTTGTTTTGTGAGAATGAAGATGAAGAGGAGGAGGACGTCGAATGGAGAAAGGAGTTTTTTCTTTAGTGTTGAAAAGAAGGAGAATGTGTAAAAAATTTTGGTTTTGTGAGAACGAAAATAAAGAAGAGGACAACATCGGCTGGTGTCGACTTGGCTGATAAACCATGAAATTTAGATGAGTAAAAGAGTTTGTAAAATTTAAGAAGAAACGACAACGTATTTCAATTAGGCAAAATAACGTTAAACAGAGGATCTCGACTCTACGAAAATATCCATGGAAGTTCAACATAAATAAAGTGCACACTTGTTTATGAAATGAAGGTTACATTTTCATTGTGGATAATATACATGATCTCTAATTACAACCACAAAGAAAATATTTAAAGAAAACACAAGCATAGGGGGAGAAAATCATACCTTAGAGGTAGCCTCATCATCACCTAGGGAAGCCTGTGAACTGATCATAGATCGACTTGTCTTCAACAACCCCCTAGACAACTTCACCCTCAACTGGGACATCTAGATATTCATACTTGTCATCTACGAAAAATAACCTAAGGAATTTGAGCGTCACACATGTCTACAACCAAATCTTAAAGGAACTGTGTCTTCCTTCAAGACGTAGCGAGGTAAATGATAATCCTTTTCATACTTCAATTGTCAGCCCAACTCATGAAGACAACTCACGCCTTGTAACAACCATCAGAACGTCTCAGCCCCCTATATCATGTTGCTCATATCTTGTCTTCCTCTAAAGACGAAAATGAATCCACGTATACATCTCAATTTATAATCTTTACTTGTATAAAAGAGTTCAGCATCCCACTCACTCGAATGCATTTCTCGAAGCCTGAGCTAACTTTGTCGTTAGTGCTCGCTTTGTGAAAGGAAGCATTAACACCCCACAAACTTAAAGAAAACCCTCCATCTAAAAAGCTAATAGAGCATCTCAGAGTTATGGTCCCTTAATATTTAATTATCAGCACCAGTTAACCACCATCTGTCCAAAGGGCAATTATTGACTGCCCATGACTGGATGTAACTTAGAACTTCCGGTATTTAATTTTATAGAAGCAGAATGTGACAATATGTCCAATCCCTGAAATGTTAAAACTGTGCTCTACTGAATTACAGGAACAAATGAAGCAGGTTCTTCCTGGTCTTATTTTCAGTACAAAATAACTCGGTTTGTCATTAACGACTCATTACTAAATTTTTTGCATGCCTTCACTTTAAGAAATTTGCTCAATCATGGATTAAGAAACTTTTTCAATCACGGAAAAGATCGACATTAGTGTTATAAAAATTGTCTGAAGAGACAGATGATCCAATTTTCTGATAGAATTATCGTTGATTAGTCTTGGAAACTCGGAGATTGCCAGTGTAGAAGTTCAAAGAAAAGAAGAAGAAGAAGAAGTGATTTGATTGCAGAAACATATACTCAATTTGTAAAAATCAACGAAACAAGTTGGATCTTATTCCTGAAGCTGATACAAAGAAAGTCTTTTAAGTGAGCAGAAAATTCTCCTGGAAGAAAGTGAAAACATTCATGAATCGTGGTCCTCCCTATCTGCGGCTTCCTCTTCTATAATAGTTTCCAATCGAGGCGCATCAGACGTCTTGTGGTAAGATATGAAAAGGGTTGGAGCAACCTCAACCCATGAACTCAGACATCTGATTTCCTTTTGCATTGCAGAAACGGAGGCGTTTTTCCTGCTATAATTCCAAGTTCTCACCATAGTCATTGCCCTCTTGCTGACAGGATCGACGAGAATGTTTTTGAAACTCTGGTTTTTGTTTGGGGTCTCAGAGAGTAGGTAGCTGAGAATGGTTTGGTGGGAAGTGTTTGGACGTGGTTTTATAAGGTGAAGAAAAGGAAGTAGCTGATAATACGCGTTAGTCCATTGAAAACGTGTGGTTATCAATCAGAAGCTAAGTGAATGTGGGGGACCGAGGAAAGTAAAGTGTGAAACACATGGAGCAAAGAAGGCTTGCTTAGAAATGGAAGCCATGTCACCTCGCTCTGTCTTGAGCATTTCCTTTAACCTTTTGCGTTTAGGAGTGATTTTCTCATTGCTTTCTTAGAAAGAAGGCTATGTAGAGTAATGATCTTCCAAAGGCTGCGTTGAGTAATGATCTTCCAATGTTGTGATAATTAATTTCAGCCATTTGATTCCAAAAGAAAGGATTGTGCAGTTCTAAATTAACTTTTTATGCTCTTATTTAACCTTTTCCTTTTCTCTTA
>JANIJH010000004.1:59358606-59372921 GCA_024520975.1 Erythroxylum areolatum | reverse complement strand
AAACATGAAACCAACCCTTCACGTTAATGAAAATGGTAATTGGTTGGTTCACGATAAGAGGAGGAATGATACTCTGTCTAATTTTATAGTGTCTTATTGTGTCCAGTAAATCTCAACTATTTATTTCTGCGGGACTTGCATTTATTTATGCGGGACTCACGCGAGATTCATATAAATAAATGGCTGAGATTTACTAAACATAATAAGACACCATAAAATTAGACAGAAGATCTGGACTCCGACAAGAATAGACTGACTGTGCACTGATTGGAAGCCGTGTTGGTGTGTTAAAGTCATCTAGTTAGTTAACTAATAGATTAACAACACATGATCCTCGTGTAAAACAAAACAAGCAGGAAGAGGTACAAATGATTAAACCTTGTTTGACGTGATCGTGCATTAATAACTACAGAGAATAGCGTTGGGATTATAAACTCTTAATTAAATTAATTGATTTTTATACGTTTCCAGTAAGGAAGAGCCGAAGGAGAAGAGATGCTTTTCCTGTCATTGAGCCAAGAAAACGTGAAGGGGTAACTTTGACACATGAAATCCTCTATTCTTCTGTTGATTTGTTCTCATAATTAGAAATGTTTCATAAGATAACTTGAAATGTTTCTACGGTCCTACAAGTACTGCTATTTGATATCTGGAAGTAATGGGAAACCAATTTTAGTTTTATTACATTATATGTATAATATATACATACATTTGACCAACTTCATTTTCTCATATGAAAACGAGGTGAATATTTCTTTATTCGATTAAAAATTCAGATGGGACAAAGTTTCTATAAAAATAAGCGATTATTGAATAGGTTTTGTTTACCTTTGAACATCGTTAAAAAAATAAAAATAAGCAATTTCTTAAATTGAGTGGAGCTAGTAGCCCTATCCTTATTATCATCATTGATTACCCTTAAATTAAGGAGAGGTTGTTTTCGTTTTATTTCTATGAAAAATTAAAGATGGTGTGATATTTTTTAAAAATCTAATTTTTTTCTCAAATTTTATTAGAAATTAGATACATTTCACATCCTTTTTTAACTTAATACATTAAAAATGCCGATTAGAATTTTATGGTTCAATGCTACAAATTATATATTTCTTATAATATTTGGACATTTTAATTTTGATACATAACATGAAAAAGGATTGCTTGTTTCTCGTATGATTTTTTTCGATGATTATAGAACCTTGTTGATTTGACTGATTTAATAGTAAAAACTTTAAACTGTTTAAATTTTCAGTTCAGTTTTTAATTTTTTTGTTTAATTTATTATTAATAACTCTTGTTATAAAAAATTGATTAATTTATTAATTAATTGGTCAAATTTTGTAAATTAATAAATTCTTATAAACTAAAATAAATCAATTAATGTTTATTTAATAATATAGTTTTTAAATAAATCAATTAATATTTATTTAACAATATATTTTTTAAATAAACTTCAAATTATTTAATAAATAAAGATAATTTCTTTTAATTATATTTCAAATTTTATAATTTTATTTAATTTTTAGCTAATTTTTTACGATTTAATATCGGTTAAATATTTTAAGTCTCAAATTTTTTATTTTATCAATTTAATTTTCAGTTTAACTTTTAAAAATTGATTTTTTTATCACTGTACCTAAATTAAGAAATAACCAAGTGAAATTACGAGTAGGTTCATCTCTTTTATATTTGACCAGTTCATTTTAAGAGAGAGCAACGTCATCATGCACCGAGACAAGAAACGACACCATACATGACGTGGCAAACATGGGCACTTTGATCCTAACAACTTATGAGTACTTTCATCGGACAGCTCTCTTTACCCCACGCGTCCTCTTCTCCTGAAAGGATAAATTCGTCCCTATCTATACATTTTATTAGGAACATAGTATTTTCCGACGTGTCAATCCCGCTAATCTGTGTGCACCCACACGCTAATCTCTCTAAAGTCCATTCTGATTACTCACTGACCGTTGATTTTCCATGAAACGTGCGAACTGAGCTAAGGTCGACAACAGGTTAGCACTAGAACTATATTATTAAGAATGAAAAGTGAAATTATTGCCTTTTATGGAGGTCTTATCCATTACACAACACCACATACTATAAAGAAAAGCATGAGTATTGACAAAGAAGAGACGCTTCCTCTTATTTACTTCTCATTCATTCAAAACAATATTTTCTTCTGATTCTCAATCATCAATGGCGTCAAAGAAGATTTTGCATTCAAGGGCTAACAGTTTTTTCTTAGCTCCAGGGCTCAATACACCTCCTGACAATGTTTTTGAGTTCGATGAGGCTGATATTTGGAGTGGTACAACTTCTAGTGCAGTTCCTGCAATGGAGACCAAGAAATTTCTGCCGACCTCGCGAGCTTCGTCGAAGAAAGTGTCAAGGAAGATCGAGCAAGCTATGGAGAGGAGTCCCGTGACTTGTGCTTCGTCACTGCCTGTGAACATACCGGATTGGTCAAAGATTTACAAAGAAGACCATCAGATGAAAGAGAGGGATGGGGTTCCCGCCGACGACGGCACTGACTTCGACGACGATCACGACGGAAGGGTTCCACCTCATGAATATTTAGCTAGAAAGAGAGGAGCTTCGTTTTCGGTTCATGAAGGTATAGGTAGGACTCTGAAAGGAAGAGACCTTCGACAGGTGAGAAATGCTATATGGAAGAAAGTTGGATTTGAGGATTAATTAGCAAAGTACGATGATTAAGAACTTACGGACAGATCGCTAGAGCTTGTAACAGAAAACAGAAATATGTAGGAAATATTTTCATTAACTATGGAGTTTTGATCATCCTATATTAATTTAAAGATCGACAGATCAAGTATATGCATCTGTTTTTGTGGAATTCTTCTGTTTATAGCTGATGGAATGTAAACGGAGGATCTAAGCTTGTAATCTTTAGATTCCTTTCTCCAAGAAAATCCCATCTTCTGCTTTCTCTACTCTGTAGTTCGTTCTTTCACGAGGACTAGTGGAATAGATCAGTGATATGAGCTCTTAGGTGTGGTGGTTGGGGAGAAAGCTACAGGCGAGCTACAACAATCCTTGAAGTAAAATTCAATGTTCATCAGCAATCTCCATATTCTTTCTTTTTTTCTTTTCTTCCTGATTGTTTGAAAATAATTGATAATACTGTGTTCTAACTAAGGACAAGGATTATGAAAATAGAGACAATGAAGAATTTTAGTTGTATCCGTCCAAGTTTATAATACATTATTCTATATTAATATACTCTAGAATTAAGTCTTAACTATAATGTCATTTTGTCCTCTCACTTCCTAAACTGTTATTAGATAATCAAACTCATTTCCTTATGTTCTTTCAATGATTTGATTGGCACTCTTACAAATTATATCGAATTCTGTTGGGTTCACGACCAAAAAAACAAAAAAAAGAGGCTAGCCTATTGAAGAAACAAATAGTTCAACTATCTTATGTTGGAAAACTTGACCCAAAATTTAGATAAGTAAGACGAGAGAGTTAAGCTTTAAAAAATTTTAATGTGATTAATTAGATTATCGTAAAATTAACTAATAAATAAATAAAATTAAAATTTTAAAACATGATAGAAAGAGATTATTTTTAATTATTGAAGAATTTAAAATTTAATTAAAAAATAGATTATTAAAAATTTATTGATTTTTTTATAATTCAGAAATTTATTGATTTATTTTAGTTTCTAAGAATTTATTAATTTACAAAAATTGATCTGTTATTAACAACAAAAATTATTAATGTAAATTAAACTGAAAAATTAAAAACCAAATTTAAAAAATTATACGATTTCGATTAAATTGATTGGATTAAAATCGCTTTGTATCTTTATAGATTAAAAGGGAAGCATGTAAGTTCGTATTAGCTTCTTATTTTATGTGGTTGGTTTGAGATAATTTGGTTTGACTCCAAAGCTTGTCTGATTCTTTTGGGGCCACGGCCATGGAAAACCTTTGATAGGAATGGCAAGTAGTACGTGCTTGCCGTCACTAAAACATGGTAGTACCGTTCTTTATTTTTCCTACCTAAGATTCCTTGAATTAAACTTATAATTATAACTAAACATATCACTAAATTTAGAAGACATACGGATGTCTTATTAAATTAAAAATTAAATTAAATTTATTAAATAATTTTTAATAACAAATTTAAAAATAAAATTGAGTTTAATTTTTAAATTATATTACAGAGTTTTATTTAATAAAACTAAAGGATTAAGTATTAAGTAATCTTTAATTTAAAGATTAAGTGGGGTCATTTTCTGAATTAAACTACAACATACATAATAGGAACAGTATTTATCTCATCAAATGTGAACCTATCTAATGAACTACCCTCTGGAAGTTTTTGAGTTTCTTTTTTTTACTCATAAGGTGTCCTAGACGGGTCCTAATTATAGGAAGACATCTTTAAACCATCTATATTTAGACTAATCTCCACTCGAGTTGGATAGATCCCTTGCGAGAGGTAAAGCTCTAACTTCAAGTTTTAAACAGCTGTATACATGAGAAGGGTTCAAATCTACGACCTCACTTAAATTAAGAGAATTTCTTACCAACTCAGTTACACCTTAGAGTTAAAGTTTTTGAGTATTATTAGAACATGAACGGATTGTATAATTTATGTATGAAGCGGCTTGTGTTCTGTCCATCCGCCGTCTGTTTCTGTCTTTGGCTCGTGGTTTTCTGGTAGGTTCTTGCGTAATATTGTTAAACTTTAGAAGGGAATTAAGGGGTCACATGATTAACCCATGTACGCCTTGATGCTTTGAGCTAAAGTTGGGGAATGTTGTTGCGAAGAAAAGGCAAGACCAGCAAGTTTCTCTGCGTCACCCGAGAAACGTGAATACAACATTTTTAATATAACGATTGTTATCTTTTATATAAATGTAGATTAAATAAAATTGCACTTCTTTAGTTATTAATTTATTTAAACTAATTTAAACAAATTAGGGTTGCCATTCTTCTACTAGGAGAATATGTAGTTTTGTTACACTTGTATAATACAAGAGCCTATATTCATGTAACCTAGATCGATTTGTGATATTTTTTCTAAAAGTCTAATTATCATTTAAGAAGAATGAGGACATTAATCTATCGAAGATCACTCATATGGGAATAAATTTAAATGACTTAAAGATAGCATAAGAAGAATGTATTATATTTCTAAAACAAGGGCTAATCGAGCCAACCAAATTAGATTGGGCATGTCAATATGCTATACTTTTGAAATAAAGACTAACGGAGCCAACCAAATTAGATTGAGCATTTCAAGCCTTTTTATATAAAAAAAAAAGTGACAAAAAATGAAGTTAGTTATTGATTACAAAGTTTCCTATACCAAAGGAAGTAGATTTTAGACCATATTGATCTAATCTAAATCCTTGAACTAACTCTTTAGGTTGAAGTCTATGCGTGAAAATTAAGGAGCGAATACTCGTAAAAGATTGAATTTATGACATATACTATATAAGCTTTAATAAAGGTAGATGGGTAAATTAAATAATAAATTCCACTCAAATAATTAAACATCTAACACTTTTAAAAATATTTAAATAATACATTTCACGTGTTCATCACTTTTGTGAGGAGAAAAAGAGTATCAAAGCACGTGGGATTGACCAATTGGCAATAGTTTAGATGGTATTCCCTCATCTTAATTGGTAATGTTTGATCAATTATTCACATATTTAAAAAGATCAAAATTGTATTTTGTTCTTCCGAGAGAATCAAATTGAGTTGACTTTTCCTCATTTTTTCAATTTCAATGAACAAATCTTATAAAGTTGTTTTTATTAAGTGTTTGAATATTATATATGTGAGATACTTCACTTGAACCGATAATTTTTCATAGATTGATAGATGAACTAATAAAATGTGAGTTTGGTCTTCAGCTCTCAAGCAGCCTTCTAACAACTCGCACCAAACATTTACTATTCTAAGTTATCTCACCTAATGATTGGATTCCCTAGAATATAACCTTATGTCATTCCTTAAAATCCAACAAACTTGTCTTAGAAAATAGAAATATATTGCTTATAAGTTGTAGATTTTCAGATTCTTAAATTAAGTTATAGTCTTTAGATACAAAGTTTAATTATTTGAACACAAAACTCTAAATCGAAGAACGGGTATCACGTCATGTTCACCTAATGGAGAAAATTACAACATGTGGGTTAAGGCGATGGTCAATGCTTTCAAAGCCAATAAAAAGTTGGTTTTCATCCATAGAACTTTGATGAACTCTACGGTGGAAGCGCAAGCTGACAGCTAAAAAGCATGCAATTCAATGTCGTTTTCGTGGATTTTCAACTTTGATCCGAAAATCTATAAAGCTGAGCATGGTGTGCATGGAGACTGAAAGCAACTTAAGATGACTTTCCTTCATGTTTCTTAATGAGAAACGTGTAAACGCATTACACGTTTATAAACTCAAAAAGCGAGATCTCCTCACTTTAATAATAGAGTATGTTTGTAATAGCGTATTACACATAATTGAAGGGAGCACAAGATGGATGGAGCAGTTATCTAGAGATTCTCATTTGTACCTAAACAAATCGTATGGGGTAATAGTTTCGAAAATTTTCCAATTTTAGCGTAGACGTCTTTAGCACAAACAAAAACAAAAGTAATTAAAAGTGAAATAATAAAAAATATCAAAAATTTGATAATACAGTTCGACATATCTTGCTTACGTTTGCGGGACTCTTAACTAGCTTAATACTTTTACGAAAGTACAATAGATTTACTCAAGTCTTTACTAAGTCAACATCACTCGACCCTTGACATTATCTCAATCTCACTTCCCGTGAAAATATTTTATACTCAATAGTATGACTATCTCATACTAACCTCGATAAAGGATTTACACACACAGTTTAATAATAAAGTTAATTAAGCGAATAACTCAAGTGATTAAAATAACTAGAACAAAAACCAAAATACTTGAGATAGAGAGAAACAATTTTCTGATAAATTCAACTCCTTCCAAGACCGATCTGAAAGTCGTTCACCAACTAAATTCTTGTAGTTAGCTGCCGGAATTTTTTTGCCTTACGTTCAACCATGAATCATCAAGGACGACCAACAAATATAGCAAAAGATTGACGTTGAAGAATTAAAGAGCAATGTTCAGAGCAAAAAGAAAAACATTACGATAACAATCCCAAGACAAAGACACATCATCCACTCAAGATGATCTTTTCTTTTTGCAACCAACAGCAGTAACTCATCATAAAGTGCAGCCCTCACATAGATAACCTTGGGTTACGCAAGAAACCCAATAGAAACCCAGCTCACATAGACGTTTTTGACAGTAGACAAAAGCTATAGACTTAAGAGACCACAAAAAGTACTAAAGATTGTAGTCAATTAACACTCAAAACACACCCATGGCAAGACACAAAAATCCATACATAAAAAAACTTTTTCTACTATATTGAAATTCCAGCAGTACACCTTTTTACCTCACCCACGTAATCCATCATATTTCTTGTCAAGATACACATTAATTAAGGATATGACTCTATCATAACTAAAAGATTATCATCAATAGCTTTTTAAATCAAAGTTATTAATATCTTATATGTCTAATTAATAAATAAGTTGTCAAAACTAAATAAAAAGATATATACTATATATCTTAACAATTTCTTACTTTTTGGCATTTTTGTTACAACTCTTAAGTTCTCTATAAATAACATAATTGGATATATAAATATTGAATCCACAATACTTCCCCTAAATTTAAGATTCAATAACACAAGCACACGTCAAGCATAAACTACAAATCACAGAAGATTAAAGCAAATAACTTCAATCAAGTCTTATCTTCTCCCCCTTTAGGACAATATATGCCAAAAAGACTAATTCAAGGAGTGCTAGGCAAGCGTAAAACTCGTTGCTTTATGTGGCAAAGAGCATTGGTAGCCACTTGAATGATACCTTCAATCATCTCAAATTTAATAAAGAGAGCTGTATGAGGATTGATAGAAGTCGTCCCCGAGACATTCGAGGGACCAGTGGTATACTGCAAATTCACTAGCCGAGGTTGACAAAAAATTCTTTGAGAAATATTCATCAAGGCCACTAACTCAAGTATACTTCATTGGCATATAAAAATTATGAGATTAAGCATGGAAAGTATAATAAAAAATGTTGCTTACTCTCAATGGCCAACATAACTTCAATGATGATCCAAGATTAAATCGCACCCTAGTACCAGTCAGATAAATCAATTTGGCCTATGCCAAGTAGATAGAAACAATGTGTGTGCTGGGCATCCAGTTGGTCACAACTAATTTAAAGAGTACGAAATACTTTTGAGTAAGCATTGAAGAACGAAGTTCAGAGCTAGACGGCCCTGCAGTCAATTTTTCACTAATCAGTACTGTAGTAATTAAGTCATTTGACACATTCCAATCATCATCATAAAGGAGATCACCAATCAAATTATCAAATCCCAAAAACATATTTAAATGAGTAGCATCAAAATGGACTACCCAACTCTGCATATATACTGCTCTATAACTCATTGGATTCTCACTTAGAATATCATAAGATAAATTGCAGTAAAATTCTTTTACCAGGTCTGAATCATAATGCTTCGGAAGTAGTAAAGACCGTGTTGTTGAAACTTCTCTAAGGAATCTAGAATATAACCTTATGTCATTCCTTAAAATCTAACAAACTTGTCTTAGAAAATATAAATATATTGCTTATAAGTTGTAGATTTTTAGATTCTTAAATTACGTTATAGTCTTTAGATACAAAGTTTAACTATTTGAACACAAAACTCTAAATCAAAGAACGGGTATCAAGTCATGTTCACCTAATGGAGAAAATTACAACATGTGGGTTAAGGCGATGGTCAATGCTTTCAAAGCCAATAAAAAGTTGGGTTTCCTCCATAGAACTTCGATGAATTCTATAGTGAATGCGCAAGTTGACAACTAAGAAGCATGCAATTCAATGTCGTTTTCGTGGATTTTCAATTTTGATCCGAAAATCTATAAAGCTGAGCATGGTGTACATGGAGACTGAAAGCAACTTAAGATGACTTTCCTTCATGTTTCTCAATGAGAAACACGGACTTTCCTTCATGTTTCTCAATGAGAAACGCATTACACGTTTACGAACTCAAAAGCGAGTTCTCCTCACTTTAATAATAGAGTATGTTTGTAATGGCCCCGGTGCAAGGATGACACGCACAAATCAAGAGTATGTTTGTAATCGCGTATTATAAATAATTGAAGGGAATATAAGATGGATTGAACAGTTATCCGAAGATTCTCATTTGTACCTAAAAAATTGTAGGGGTAACAATTTCGCAAACTTTCCAATTTTACCGTAGATGTTTCTAACACAAACAAAAATAAAAGCAATCAAAAGTGAAATAACGAAAAGCACCAAAAATTTAGTAACGCAATTCGACATATCTTGCCCATGTCTGTGGAGCCTTCACTCAGCTTAATACTTTCACGAAAGTACAATAGATTTACCTAAGCTTTTACTAAGTCGATACCACTCAAAACTTGACACTATCTCTCAACCTTACTTTCCATGAAAATATTTTACACCCAATAGTACAACCGCCTCGTACTAACCTCGACATAGGATTTACACACACAGTTTAATAATAAAGACAATTAAGCGAAAAACTCAAGTGATTAAAATAACTAGAAACAAAAATGAGAATACTTGAGATAGAGAGAAACAACTTTCCAATAAAGTCAACTCCTTCCAAGACCGATCTGAAAGTTGTTTATCAATCAAATTGTTGTAGTTAGCTACTGAAATTTTTCTTCCTTACTTTTAACCATGAATCATCAAGGACGACCAACAAATACAGCAGAAGATTGATGTTGAAGAATTGAAGAGTAATGTTCAGAGCAACCAGAAATACATTAACGATAACAGCCCAAGATGATCTTTTCTTTTTGCAACCAACAACAGTAACTCATTGTTAGGATATATGTTATATATCTAAGTAATTAGTTTTGGCATTATTTATTAATTAGACATATAAGATATTAATTGGATAATGGCTTGGATTCAAAAGCTATATGGATAATCTTCTAGTTGAAAAAGATTATCCTAGTTGAAAAAGAATCCTATTTTGGATTGGAGTCTATTATCATGTTGATATTGAAATTATTTTACTATTGGACATGTTGGTAATTGGATAGAGTTACTGCTGCATTGTGTTGGTAGAGATGGTTTCGGTGTTGGCTTAATGATGTGTGTGGTGAAACTATAGTTGTCGTGTTGCGCGTTAATGGTTAATAGAGAAAGACATGCGGTTGCAACATTACAAGGGTTAATAGCTGAACAAATATAAGTGTGTTGCGTGTGGGTTAAGGACTTTGTGTGCATTCACCGTGCGTGTCTCGAAATTAAAGTTGAAGTCTATCACTTGGTATGTGTGTGTGGCTTTTGAGGAAAAGATGTATGTGTGTGGCATTGAGTCCAAGTGAGTGTGCATTAAAGTGTTGATCTCCAACGTGAGTGTGAGGTAAAGTGAATGATGTACATATATGCAATATAATAGGTGTGCATTAATTGTCAATGAAAGAGTTGCATTAGTGATGCACGTTTTGTAATATTACTGAACAATGTGTGATGGGTTGGGTGAGCCACATTAAAGTTGATTTGTGAGCAAGGGTTGGCGTTGCAAACGTTTTTGTTATTGAGGATATTGAAGTGATTCTTGGGTGTTCAAAAATCGTGACTGAGAGCGTATGTTTTTGAGTGGATAGCTGAATAACTTTTTGGGTGATTGAAGCCACGGGAAAGCAGCTAAGGTGAAGTGTGTCAGGTATTGCTATGGTGAAGTGGGTTATCTGACTGTTTTATTTAAGAGGTCTTCATCTGGCTTATGTGATGTGTTTATGTGGACCATCCCATTATTATTACGACGACTTCCAGATTTATTTTAGTCGAGCTTAACCTTTCGGGAAGTTGTCTTCTTTTCTATCTCAAGTGTATTTTGTTTTTATTCTTAGTTAATTCATCGCTTGAGTTATTTGTTTATTGTTCTTTCATTAAAAGTTGTTTAGAAAAATCTTCTGACGAGGTTAATACGAGTCAGTTGTGTTATTAGGTGTGGAAATATTTCACGGAAAGTGAGGTTGAGAGATAGTGTCAAGGGTTGAGTGGTGTCGGCTCAGTAAAGCCTCAGGTAAATATATTGTACTTTGGTAAAAATGATTAAGCTGGGTGAGGGTCCTGTAGAAGTAGATAAGGTGTGCCAAACTGCGTTACTAATTTCCGGTGATGATTTATTTTTTGATTTTTTTGTTTTTCAGAAACGAATCAGATAGTTTGTGAAACAATTACCCCCTTCAGTTTTTCAATTGGTATAAGAGCAAGGTTACCGATTCAGAACTTGGTAGCAAGTTGGTGTAGATCTTAGTTTCACAAACATGGCGATAAGAGAAGGAGTATCAATTATTAGGCCACCGTTGTCAGACGGTTATAATTATCTTGCATGGAAATCACGGATGAGGGTCTTTACTTAGGTGCAGGAAATAAGAGCATGGAACTCGGTAGTACATGGATGGACGCATCTAATGATCATTGATGATAAAGGAGGGGTAGTTGAAAAAGATCCATCTCAATGGACAAGAGCCGAAGAAGAAAGTGCATTTGAAAACTTATAAGCAATGTATGTGATATTCAGTGCTATTGATAAAGGATGCTTCTCAATGATATCAGCCTGTGAATCGGCTAAAGAAGCATGGGATGCTTTGCAGACTATTCATGAAGGATCCAAATCTATGATAGCGTCAAAATTACAGATGTTAACTGTGAGGTTTAAAGAACTAAGGATGGATGAAAATGAGATTATTGGAAACTTCCATGAAAGGTTGCGAGATATAGCGAATCAAGCACATCAATTGGGGAAGAAATATTATTTGAAACTAGTCAAGAAGATGTTAAGATCACAACCTCTAAGATTTATTCCGAAAATTGTAGCAATCGAGGAGGCTCATGATATTAATGATTTGCCATTGGATAAGGTAATTGGAATTCTGACTAATTTTGAGATGAATCTTTTAAGGGGAAAACAAGAAAGAAGGAAAGGATTGGCACTACAGGTTGAAACTAGAAAAGGTGTGGATAATGTAGAAAATGAATCCGATGAGAATGAGGAAGTGGAGTTATTAACACAAGAGTTTAGTAAATGGCTGAAGAGAGTGAAAAAGGACAGATCCGAGTTTGGGTAAAATGACAGGAGTTCATTGAACAACAACTTCAAACAACAAGCCAAAACTCAAAAGGGAGAAAGAAAGGAAAAGAGAATTCAATGCCATGAGTATTAAGGCTTTGGACATGTTCAAGCGGAGTGTGCTAACATCTTGAAGAAGAGAAAAGGGAAGCCTATACGAGCACTTAGAGTGATAATGAATTCGGAAGTGAAGAAGAAGTTATAAATAGTGATGCGTTAATTACTTTATACAGCAAAAGTCCGGTTATTTGTTTAACAGTAACTGAGAAGGAAGTAACTGAAGGCGAAAAAGTGAGTAAATTGAGAAATTTTGGGAAAAATGTAGACGATTCAACTAAAGCTCAATCTCAGATTATGACAGTGATGATAGTACTTTAGATGATAAAAAGGAAGGTATTTATGAAGTCTATGAGTTAATGTATGAAAAATGGGTGAAAATATGTATAAAAATCAAAGATTGAAGGAAGAGAATCTCTCCATGAAGAACACCATCCAAGAGTTAGAAAAGAAATTGATGTTGACGTCAGATGAGCTTGGCGAAGTTAGAATGAAATTGGTAAGTATTGAAAAGGGATTGAGAATGTTGAATGGAGGCATAGAATGAAATCGACTATAACGGTGAATGCTCTAAAGTGAATGAGGAGAAAAATAATATGTCCAGATCTATCCAAGAAGAAGAAACATCGACAAAGAATTGAAGATTTATACCGACGTCTCATTTTTGCAGAGTTATTAGGCACATAAGGCCGAGATGTTACAAGATGTTGCAAATTATGTTTCTAAGGGGTCAAAATAAAAAATCTAGACACTTTCTATTAAATTTCCGGTAGCAACCACACTTGAATTAGAAAGGGTCAAGTACAAGCATAAAAACATAGTGAACGAAAAACAAGAAATTGTACATATTCACAGTTTCACAACCAATCCATCTTAAAAACATGTTTAGCATAACTCATAATTTCTTACTCATCATATATATAAATAAAACATGAGTATACTCATCCTTCATCCACATTACATATGTATATACATCACTACTTACAACACCAATCATCCGTAAAACAACTCCTTATATATATACCACTAAACTATCATCATATATGCTTCATTTAAAACAACCCATGAAGAACAATGTTTAACTTACTTGTTTAGCTTCGATATTCTTCAAACTCTTCACGATCTCTCTTAACCCAGGCTCCTTCCATCATATACGATCATCACAATTGGAGGTGGAGTAGGCTAGGTTTTCTAGTGGTAAGATGATGAAGATAATCAAAAATGGAAGTAGCAAGTGAAGGATAAGAGCAAGGTTCATCACTATTGCTTGGGAGAAGAGAGTTTCATAGATGGAGAGAAAGCAAATGAAGAAAATGAAGAAGATGGAGATGAGAGAAGCATATGTCGTGAATGGGCACTTAAAAGACCATGAAATGGTCTTTAATTTAGGAGAAATTTGTGAGTGGGTGCCACTTGTCACCTTTTAATGGTATCTAATTGGTTTTTTTATTAACTAGTCCATTTGTCTCTAATTTCTACTCCAATTATCTCCCAATTTTCAATGACATAAGTCATTAAATCTTAACGTCCGACTCTTATTTCTACTACCATTTAACAATTATTTTGCCACTTGACAATTTTCTTAGTCCAAAATACCCTTAAATTCTAGAAAAATTTCATATTTCACCAAAAATTTCATGTATGAGTGCTAACATTATGCATGAGCATGAAATGTATTTTTCTACTTTTTTATTGCTATTTTCTCAATAACTAAAATCTAGGGTTCTAACCCTTAGTATAAAAATGGAATGTTACTAGGGATGGCAATGGGTTTTCAACCCGATAATATTCGCACTACCTGACCCAATGGATTTGGATATGGACAGTAAATCGTAAAAAACCGATGGATATGGATATGGATATGGATTGAGTCATAAAAATAGATATGGATATGGGTAGAGTAAAACCCGAACCATGGATACCCATATCCTACCCATTTTTATTAACTCTATTTTTTCTTGAATATTTATGGTTAAATATAATAAAATATTAAAATTTTATACGAAGAAACAACTTTAAAATCT
>JANIJH010000004.1:59322326-59346172 GCA_024520975.1 Erythroxylum areolatum | reverse complement strand
TGTCCGACCTCCGATTGATCTGATTTTTAAAGCGTTAGATTCATAAGACATTCATCTACCTCTCTGTGAGAATTTGTGGATTTTCATATTAAATTGAAAATGATGGATTGAATCAAAGTGAAAGGATCGATTAAAAGAATATGAATTGGTTATTTTTCTGGACATACTTCAGTATTTTGGCAATATCTGGACCTATAGAAATCCAAATTGAGTGATTTTGGTATCTATGGATTCCTAAAACATAGGGGAACACCTCTATTGATGAGAGGATGCCTAGGTTACCTTGTATTGATGGCCTCATTGATCGGAGACAGTAGACCCGAAAGTATGTGTTTTAGAAAAATTGGAATAAGTTCATAAGAAATAAATTGCGAATTTAATGGTTTTAGTGCAGCTTAAACCTAGGAATAAATGAGTTTTAATATGGGACGGTTTTTGTGATGAAAGTTATGGAATGATACCGGGATTGTCACGAACATGCATTGTACACATTTCAATTTCTACATGTGCATCATTATACACTTCTGATTGTATAATTTGTGATATATGTGTATCTTAATTGTTATAGAGTCGCATTTGGAACGTCAACCCACATACGATGCCGAGACTTCCAGGTACTAGCTTCAGAAGCAGTTGGTGAGTAACCTAGACGGTTTCTCTCAATTATTATTTGCTTATGCTTATGATTATCTATTGAATAATGATGGATTGTGATTGGATTATGGATTCCGGACAGAAGGTCCGATGATTGTGTACTGGGGATTGCGTTATTGAAGTGCTACTTATATGTGAATTTGAGACCTACGTGTTTATAATGTGATTAATTGTGACATATGCATATGTGCATAATAATGTGATTGATTGTGGCATATGCATTTCATTCATGGATGCATATTCAGATAATGACAGTTGTGACCGGAGCAGCCACCGATTAGAGTTTAAAGCTCAAAGAGTGAATTTGAGCCTCGGGCTCAACAGTGATTTAGAGCCTTAGGCTCAACGCTTAATGAGTCTTATATTGGACAGTTCAGGCACTCGGTCACAACACTGTAATAATTGAACAAGTGTCACATGAGCATTTCATATGTATCTTATTGAATGTTTTTAATTGAGTGAAAAGCATACTTTCTTATACTTAAGTGGAAGTATATTACTTATGCTAAATGTGATATTGTGATATAATGTGTGATATAAATTGAAGCATTGCATGAATTGAGTGAACCATCGATGATGGTTACCTCATTGAGTTCGCAAAACTCACCAAAATTGCAACGTTATTTTTCAAGACCGAGAGTAGACTCCTAGCTTCAGAGGGACTTTTCCAACCGTGTAGATTGTGTTTGGGAAGAGAAGCAATGGCTCAAAGGTCCGTCAGCTGGGACTTTTGGATGACTTAGATAGCTTTGATCCTTTTTCCTTTTTCATGTAGTATTTTTGCACTAGGATGTTGCTTGATGTACAGACAGCAAAGAATGAACGACGTGTAAACTTTTGATCTTGATGAAATGAAATGAGGGAAAAGTTGATTTAAAAAATGTTATGATTTTCTATCGATGTTTTATAAGTGAAAAAAAATATGATGCCATGTGAAGTGAAGTAGTGATCGAACGTAGCTCACCCTTATTGTAGGATATGTACCGGAATGACCTGCAGGCGTCCCGGTGTGTACCCTGCGGTAAGAGGGTGCTACAATAAATATAGATATAATCCAATTTATATAAAATACACTTGTTATGTACACAAATGTTCAATTTTTAAGGCATTTTAAAAATATGTTAGTTAAATATGGTGTATTCATCAAGGTAAAGATTATTGTGTATAGTTTATATACATGAATGTGCAATTTTGGAGTGTTTCAAGAGGAATATGATAGTTTTTTAGAAGTCTTTAGGTAAACATGGCTTAGAATACGACTTTGTGACAAGTATGTTCTTTTTCAAGTACACAGATGAAGTCATATGCTTGAACACAAGCGTGTAGGTGTTGTTGACAATTTTATGATGAAGAATATAGCTCTGAACATGAACATATCACAATCTATGTCCATATGCTTCAAAAAAATAATAAGATATATGGTTTGGAACATAGGCATGTCAGAATCCTTATTTGTATATTAAAAAATAATGAGACTGCTAGTTTAAGACATGATTATGTCCTATGTTGTGTTTGTGCTCAACAACAATTTTATATTATAATCATATTTAAGTTATATTGAATTTGGTTCGAGACAAGTTATATAAAATTGTACCAATTAGAATTTATAATTAATTATATTTGCACAAACCAACCCTCTATATAAAATATATAATCATTTTTATGTGAGTTATTAACTAACATTGTAGAACCGGTTGGTCTTGACTCCAAAGAAGACAAACACACCTAATTGATGAATTCCTTTAAATATTCTTATATTTTTATAACATAATCACAAATACTCTATTCTTATAGCATATAATTTTTAAACAAAAACAATTTATTTACTAAGGAAGTCGCAGATTGCTAAAGTAAACATTTAACGTAAAAAATAAATGATTGCCCTTCATAGTTCATAATTAGAATATAAAAAAGTCTAATTTTGTTTACTCAAACTTATTTTATTGAATGGAAAAGTTGGAGAGTAGACAAGGTGTGAGGTGGTTAATATAGATATTTGGTTTGAAAGAAAGAACATCCTAATCATCAAAAGACTATAACATATGCAACATGATGCTCTCTTGCCTTTATTCTTTGTTTCTAACTACATTAGCCACACATGAATGTATTATTATTATGTTGGTTTCAAATTACAAAAAAATAATTTTTATTCTAGAGAAAAGCCACAATCAATTCTAAAATCAATCAGTAAAATCTCTTTTCAGCTAAGGATTCAGCGTTAAGATCAATAAAGAATGTCTATGCTTATAACATTTAAAATAATAATTTTTGGTAGATGAAATGTCTATCAGGTGTAGTATGGATTATGAGGAAAATTTTTAACTCTAAATAATTCCTACAACCCAACCCTTAAGTCCATTTGACAGCTAGGGTCATGTAACAAAATTTCTTATTAGAAAGGCTTACATCTCTTTGAGACCTAGTTTCCCAAAAGTTACTTGGAAAGGACTTATTCTTGCTCAAGATACTCTAACCAACCATGGGTTTATTATATGGTTAGTACTGTATAATAGGCTTCCTACAACAACCAATTTAATGAGATGGATTAGCTAAATATTTGAGGATTGCACACTCTACAATTTAGGTAACGCCGAAATTGTTGACCACTTTTTTCTTTAAGTCTATAGCAATATGGGAGCATCTTCTTACTTAGCTTGGAGTACAAAGACAAGCAGGTTATTGTTAGGCTAAACTATAGTGGCTAAGTCAGATAGTTAGAGGCAGAACAATGCATGTTCAAATTTTTAAATGTGTGCTTGCAACTACTATTTATATGATTTGGTAAGAGAGGAACTTTCAAAATTTTCAAAGTAAAAGAAGATTATATCTATAGGTGGTGAGAGAAATAGTTCAACTCATTCATTAAAAGGGTAATTGGTATTGAGGGTGGGCTCTGGTATTGGCTACTAGGAATTAATATCCTTATTAATTTGATTTGATTTATGTGTTAAAGATTGTATTGGAGGAATGTTATCACACAATGGACTTGGAATCTAAGTGTTGCTTAGAAGGTACTATAGTACTAGTTGCTAATGGCTTTTGCATCTCTCCCCAAGTTATGTTGTAATGGTTCAGTTCATTCGAACTAAAGTTTTGTTTTAACATGTATATAAGGCATTTTGTAATGAAAAATTACTTTATTTTCCAAAAAAAAAAGATCAATGAAAATTTTTTCTACAACCTTTTCTTCTTTGGAGTTATTGGAGAGACAAATAAAAAGGTCTAAGAAGAAGGGTTTCTTTTTTGTAGATCATAAAATATGGAAGGAAATTATTGGGTATAACTCATATATACAGGTTTAAATTTTAAGAGTGCTTATGGAATAACAAAGGAGTTCCTTAGAAGTATTTGGGAAAATATAGCCTGACACACTACTATATGCTAGGACGTGTTCTTCTCTAGAATATAAAGGTGAAGACCTAGGTTGAAATAATAATATACTAGTGTAGCAAAGGATTTTTCAAGGGAGGACAGGATTCATAGACGTGTTATAACCTTATGGAGAAGATAAAAAAAATATGAAACTCTGAGACACACATGTACTAAAGCTTATATCCATATATGGGAAAGTAACAATAAGATACACATCCTAGGACATGGTTGTATCCTGAGCCATATCCACGATAAGTAACTTTATTTGAATTGGCATTTTTGGAAAATATCAAATTCTAAAAGGATTCTAGAACCTATTTAGAGTTGTGTTTAAATTATATCACATTTGGTATAAGGAAAGTTACATAAAATTGTATAAGTTAGATTTTATAATCATTATACTTATATAAACCTAGTATATGTATATGAAATGTGTAATCTTCTTTAAGTGAGTTATTAATCAATATAGTAAAACTAACTGCTTTTGGCTCTTAAGGACATAGCCACAACCAATTGACTAAATGTGGTCAAAAAACCTATTATTTTCTTTCATATTACTTTATTCTTGTCACATATAATTTCTCAACAAGTGATATCAAAACATTCTTAAGGTAACAATGACTTTGGTTGTAAGGTTTAAAGGGGGAAAGATAATGGAACTTGGAATTTTAGACTGTAGCAATCAAAAGTAAAATATTTGTTAGAATGACAAGAGATGTTGAAGGGGTTGCGAGAGAATAAATTAGAAAACAAGAATGCACTCAATTAAGTGGAGTTGCAAGTGCAAACAATTAGAACTATTCTACTATGTCTAAAAAAAAAGTCATATAGTAGATCATTTATGTTACATTTATTCTAGAGATAAGGAAGAAGTTGGAGAGTAGATACATGTCAAACTTTCTCTTAAACAAGTTTATGAGAAGTATAGATTATACATTATGAAGAAGTAGGAGGCAACAAATCTAGAACAATATATCAATGTGTTCAAGCAAATAATCAGTGACATGTTAAACCTTGAGGTGACTAATGAGGATAAAGCTATGATTCTACTTTACTCTTTACCTACATCTTATGAATATTTAGTGAGCATACTTATATTGCCTAAAGAGCTAATTAGGATGAAGGACATCACTATTGCATTATTAGCTTACAACCAACAAAGATTTAATATAGATAAAAGCTCTCAAGTTAAAGAGTTGCATTTGAGGAGAAACAAAGATTGTGGATGAAGTATACTAAGGATGACTTTTTAAAATGGAGATCTAAACTCAAGGGTAAAGTGACAATCTAGTGTTAAAGTGCAAGAAAATTGGGCATATTAGGTAGGATTTTCTAAATAAGAAGAAGTTAACAAACAAACAAAAAATTGATGATTCATCAAGTTCTACTAATGTAATGTAAAGTGAGATTCAAATTACAATCACAAAAACTTGCTCTATTAGTTAACCAATTAACTTCAGAACTCATGGACACTAGATATATGACATTATATCATATGACACTAAATAAGGATTAGTTTGTGTCATACACATTAGACAACTTTACCAGCATTCTGATGGAGGGTGATAAAGCTTACAAAATAGTAGGACATAAGAGCATATGATTATAATGTTTGATGGTGATGTTAGGATATTAAGAAGCATTTGATATATATAGATTTGAATAAGAAAATGATCTTTTTAGGCACCTTACATGTGAACAATTTTGTCTATAAAATCGACAAAGATAATAATAAGATGATAAATGGTACAATGACTATGATGAAAGGGAACAAATTTAATGAGAAACATCAACAAACTAATATGAACCATAGTTGTAAGTGAAAAAGTTAGAGTAGTATACTCAAAGAAAGATAATGTTGTGTTATGGCATATGTGGCTAGGTTATAACAGTGAGTAAGGGATGACGTATCTTTATAAAGGAGCTTATAAAAGGTGTCAAACACTAAAAGTTAGACTTCTTCAAGTTTTATATACTTGGGGATCAACTTTCAAGGATGTGGTGTTTGGAGACCAACATATATTGAGATAAACATATAAAGAGAAAAGGTCATAGTCAATAGAGAGCAGTACTGATTCAAAGGTGGTATAAATGAAATTAAAAAAAATGCTAAAGTTGTTAAAATTTCTAGTTCAAGAAATAAAACAATGTCAAGAAAAGAACACCATCTCATTATAGCTAATGATAAAGCAAAATATACTATTAGGTCACTAAGTAGATATGGTTGAAAATACTCGGTTTTATATGCACTTACTATCAATGATGAAGATTCATCTTTCAAGAGACTATGGATAATTAGAAGAAGAATAGGTAGAAGAGTGTTATGGTTGAAGATATGAGGTTTTGTAAGATCAAGAAATTGATTGCATCTGATTAGATCTTGTTTGAAAAGATGCATACTTTAAATAATGTAATTGATATATTGGCAAAACTGGTTACTATAGAGAAAGTCAAGCTTTGCTTGGACTTGATTAATGTCTTGAGGTGATAAATATAGATATAATCCAACTTATATAAAGTACATTTGTTATGTACACAAATGTACAATTTTTAAAGCATTTTTAAAAATATGTTAGTTAAACATGGTATATTCGTCAAGGTAGACATTATTGTGTATAGTTCATATACATGAATGTGCAATTTCGGAGTGTTTCAATAGGAGTATGATAGTTTTTTAGAAGTCTTTAGGTAAATATGGCTTAGAATACGACAATGTGACAAGTATGTTCTTTTTTGAAGTACACAGACGAAGCCACATGCTTGAACATAAGCGTGTAGGTGTTGTTGACAATTTTTTGACGAAGAACATAGCTCTGAACACGAACATATCACAATCTATGTCGATATGTTGCAAAAAAAATAATAAGATACATGATTTGGAGCATAGGCATGTTAGAATCCTTATTTGTATATTAAAAAAAATAGTGAGATGGTTAGTTTAAGACATGATTATGTCCTATGTTGTATTTGTGCTCGACAATAACTTTATCTAGAAGCATATTTTTTATGAATTTCAAATTCTAAAATGATTTTAAGACTTATTATAATCATATTTAAGTTATATCGAATTTAGTTCGAGACAAGTTACATAAAATTGTACCAATTAGAATTTATAATTAATTATATTTACGTAAACCTACCCTCTATATAAAATATGTAATCATCTTTATGTGAGTTATTAACTAATATTGTAGAACTGGTCGGTCTTGACTCCAAAGAAGATAAGCACACCCAATTGATGAATTCCTTTAAATGTTCGTATATTTTTATAACATAAGCACGCAATCTCTATTCTTATATATAGCATATAATTTTTAAATAAAAACAATTTACTAAGGAGGTCGTGGATTGCTAAAGGAAACTGTTTTGCTCAGACTATTTGTAACCTATGTTTACTCAATCTTCGTTCAAGACAGAAGCTCTCCCTTGGTATCGTCATTCGTAAAAAGGACATTGATAATGATAATTCAAACTGACTTTTCTTCTTGATATGTTAAGTGGTCTCTTTATTCATAACGACACTGTAGACATGTTTATGTAGTCATAAAATTGGTGCATCCGTCCACAATATCTTTCTAAACGAGTCGGATGGTAAATGCCATTAATCTCTACATCGTTTTTCGTTTCCTAACTAGTAAGATGCAGCTGTTCCCAGACAAAAGAGATCAGCTACTCTGGATCAACTTTTGGTGATTGTTGAGCAGTCCACATCTGCTGGAGCTGGAGTGCACTTGGCTTGTAACTCGTGAATGAATGTAGTTATAGTTTGTACATATCCTTCATTAATTTCGTCAAGCTGATTTGAGGATGCTGGCGTTTTGGTACCGTTCTTACTCCCTCTGTGATTCTGTACAACGAAAAACATTTCAAAGCTTATTCAAACCCACATATCAAACATGGAGAATGAACGTGCACTAAAAAATCATATACCCTTCTTCTCTTTGGAGGTCTTGCTCTAGTGTTCATTATCTCAATCAGCCCGTCAAACTGTAGAAGACAGAAATACCATTACAAGAAACGAAATTATCCCACAGAAAGAAGAAGATAAATGGGTGGAAGAGATATAATACCAGAACATTCTTACCTGTTGAACAATCTTTTCATACTTACTTGCACATTGATATAGCTTACTTTCATCGTCCATTTTCAAGACTATCTGATTTATCTTCCTCTAATCTATTTCTTAGTCTCTCATGAAGGGCTCAAGGGTTGCATGAGAGCTCGTATATATACAAGAGGGTTGTTAGAGGATGATCATGTTCAACATGCATGAGAATGTGAGAACAGATGGAGCGGTCTTCTTAAACATATGTGTCCGATTGGCCGTTACACACCGACCCTTTCGCATATACAGACTAAAACTTGATCAGATACAAAGGAAAAACCGTTATCTGGTAGATTAGCCACTTTTATCTTTCTTACGCGTAAACGAAGCACCATTCTTGTGATAAGGAACTATCATGAGGTCAAAGTTTCTTGTTAACTTTTATGAGAAAAGATTGATTTATATTAGACCCAATAAGAAGGGAATAAAGCTGTTGCCATATGAAGAGGATGTATGAAACTTTATTCATTAACAGTAATATTAACTCCTCTACGTATATCCTTGAGTCCTATACCACTATGCAATTCTATTAAATTTAGATACAAAAGAAGAACAACAACAAAATATAAAATCTTGTAACTATATTCTCTCACAATCAAAAATATCTAATGTTGTTGATGCCGAATTGGATTCTAGTATGATGCTATATTAATATCGGTCAATATCATATCAAAAACTACCGTAATGATGCTATCATGTAAATATCTATTTATTAGCAATATCAGTAAAGAATTTAAAAATTAAATAATTTTAAAGTTATTTTATTATACCTTAGTTATATGAAATGAACAGCACTCGTAGAATTTTCACAATCACTCTTCTGAATTCAGCTTAACGTGTAAATGCATCATGATGCAAATGATCTGTTGATGGTTTAGGCCCATAAAAGTTGTACTTTGGATAAGCTCAATGGGCTTGGAGTCTCAATCACCGATACCACACCACACCGCACCATAAGTCGCCATCAAAAGTGACGATAACATGACGGTGTAGTCGTGCCTATAGTTGTGAGTTTGGTTAAGAATGAACTGGAGTTAGGTCGAGGCCTGACAGTTTGACACGCCATCTAAAATCTCTGTCAGATTTTAGACAAAGACTTGTAAGGACTGTAAATAAACGCATATTTTACATGTCATAATATAAAATGAAAAGCCAATAAGTTAAAATCACGTCAAGTGAAAGGTGAACCTGCGTTCCATTTTCACAATTTTGTATACGAAATGCCCTTTTAACACGAACAAGAGAGGAGAAGTTTGGAAGCAAAGATTTAACTAATGGCAGTGGAACCCCATGCTTTTAACGTTTTGTGATAGTCTGGGCGTTCATGATAGGCTTCTGACAAATTCACCAAATAAGATAGCGATGATGTCACGGTGCTCGGCTTTCCTTTTTAGGAGGCAAAATAAATCCAATACGTTATAATTAGATGTTGATAAACAAATAAAGGAGTGGCAAGGCGATGATGATCTTATATAATATTGTTGAAGAGTTTGGGTGAGCTCTAGAAGGTTTAACCAAATTCATTCAATGTTGATGATGTACCTGTTCCGTGTACCATGCCTCATTTGCAGTGGCTTGGATCTTTCAAGAGCAAGCGTTTCTATAATATAATAACAATAATATTATTTTATAATATAAGAGACCCTTTTGAGTGCTCTTGTCAAATGACTGATCCTGACAGTTTTGTTCTTGACGTAATTCTGAAATCAACGTAAAAAAGAAAAGCAAAAAGAAAACTAGGTAAGGCTTTATTTTAATGGATCCTTAATGTCCTTGGTAGAAAATATGGCTTACATGGTGGAAACTGGGTTCTGAAAACAAAGTATGAAAAACAATGTCATGCTTTGGGAAAGGTTTTTGTCTCCCTCCACCAATTCCTCTCCTCTTCCTTTGTGCTTTTGACCATTTGCCTTCTTGATTACTTAAACCCGCTGTTCTTCATTCAATTTCAACTTCTCAATCCAGAACTGTAACTGTGAATATTAATAATCAAGTCCCATGCATCATCTCGTTTACTTCTATCACGTAGAAATGAACATGCATGTTGGTACAAGTACCAATAACATGAAACAAAATCAGTAAAGAAAACGAGTTTAGTGGAGCAAAAGAAGAAAGACACAATACAAGAGAAGTCGTTGCTCACACGATATCGGCAACTTTCACGGGATCCAACTTGGGATCTGATCGCCAGAGATGGCTTGTGTTCCGGGTTCTGTTGTTATATTACCGTAAAGGCATTCTTGTTCTTCACCCACATGCATCATCCATTGCTTAATTAATTACGTGAAACTGCAATATAGTCCTCCTGGTTTAGGATAGTATATTTATCACAAAAACTAAAAGATTGCCCTTTATATTAAAACACGTCTTATTTTATTCACTTTTAACTTATTTTGTTGAATGGGAAAATTAGAGAACCGACAGGGTGTAAGGTGGTTAACGTTAAATGTTTGGTTTGAAAGAAAGAACAGCCCAATCATCGAAAACGCCGCAACACATGCAACGTGACCCTCTCTTTCCTTTTGCCTTTGTTCCTGCTTACGTTAGCCACACGTGAATCTATTGCGAGTCCCCAACTCTTCCACTTGTGGCCAACTGTGATCCTGTCAATTCTATTTACTGATTATTATAATTCCAGGGAATGTGTTATTTGCAAGCCTTGGAACTTCTGTTTTTCTTCGTTTGCAAAGAAATGAATTAAGTTATTGACTCTGTCTTTGACAATATTGTTTCCACAATCCCAATGGTAGACTATATTGGATTCTTTAGTTATACAAACGACTGCAGGTTGGCACATTTACTTCCGTTGCTGAAACTTTAGAATTGAAATAGGCCTTGAAGGGGCTGATTCATTAGTTGAGTGTCGTGTCGTTGTGTGGACGGTGGACTTCTGCTTCTGAACATCATTTATGGGATTTGCTCAAGTTGTTTTTATCATGTTTTTCAATTACATGTTGCAGCAGGTTACTAGCTGATATACCTAATATTTCTAATAATTTTTGGCTGGAATCCATTGTAGCGTGGAACATATTACATGTGATGAAAGTCAAACCTTTAACCAACTTGAATTTTGTAGACACACGATGGAACGATTACAATATTCTTAGGATGCATCTATCAGGGTGAAGAATAAAATAACATGTTTGATTTGTTGTTTAAGTTTTGTCCCATTATTAAAAAAATTCAACCAATTCAATCATAAAAATTTTGAACCGTTTATATTCTGGTTCAATTTTTAATTTGTTTATTGTTAAAAATTGATCAATTTATTAAACTTAATTAATTAGTCAATTTTTGTAAATTAATAAGTTATTATATACTAAAATAAACTGATTAATTTTCATTTAACAATCTCTTTTTTTAATTAAAATTTAAATTTTTAATAAGTAAAGATAATCTTTTTCAATTATGTTTTAAATTCTTTAATTTTATTTAATCTTTATTCAATTTTATAACAATTTAATTTTAATTGAATCTTTAAACTTTTGATTTAATATTGATTTTTTCATTCTTTCTTTTTTTATTGCTTGACATTTAAGAATGATTTCCAAAGTATCCTAGCCAAAATTTGGGCGTCCAAATCAAGGACAGTCAAAAGATTTGATGCCAGCATTCTTTCTGCAATTTATAAATTAAAAATACTCAGTACCTTATACGTAATCTGGCATAATTAGCAATTTCTAGATTCGAACTACCATTCAAACGGGAGGGATTCACCTTCTTTAAGTTAGAGAAGATAAAGAGAAGATAGGGATACGGCAAGAACACAGAATTCTATAAGGAATTGGCGTTTGCCTTCATGTGTACCGCTTCACAAGGTTCTCATTCATAAAGATCTTTGTTGCATAGAAGAACAGCTCCTACGAACAATTTCTTCGGCAGGATTTGTGTTCCCAACAAGGGAAATTTACCAAATGAAGGAAGCAAAATAGATGGCCTAGATTGGTAATACCAACAAAATGCTGGATGGAATTTTACAAAAATCCACTTACGTCTCACTTCTAAAATCAAGATGATAAACAAGAATCAAAGAGGATTAAAGCTTTTATGTCCAATGAATTAGATTGGAGCGGCTCCTCCCACAACTTTGATGGAAGAAAGGATTTTGACAACCGGCTGTACAATGTGAAGCTGAAGCTATTTCTCTATCTACCTTCCTAAATTGTCACTGCTTGAATCCGTTAGAATTGTCAACCTTCTTGCTGTTTTCATGAAGTCACTGCAAGAAATGAGCAAGCAACATAAGATCACGATCAGACCAAAAAACTGAGGCAAACAAATTTTGAAAACCCTCAGGAAAATGGTTTTCTAAGCAAAAGTAACCAAAATGACACGAACCTGAAAGGTTCATCTCCGATGTGCTTAACAGCACCAGTAACATCTCTGTAAAGCACATTGCTCAGTGTCTCTGAATTTTCTAGGTCAAACATGTCTGCCATTTTTCTGTACAGTTCATCATACGAACCAAGTAAGGAAAGATCAAGGGTGCGACCCACGTCCTCTGATTCCATGAAGACTTTGCAGTGACCAGTTTCCAGAGAAGGCTCAGGATCTTGGCGGCTATCCTTGTACCAATGCAGAACCTCACAGGACAAAGGCTCGACTCGGCCTTGCTGCTGAAGGGCAGACCCAGAACCATCAGAAAGATCGGATATCTTACCTAACTTGCCTTCAGACCAACTCTTTCCTGTAAGAACTGGTGAGACTGCATCGCCCGAGCAGCTTAGAGAGATCTGCTGTTCAGTAAGTATTGGCTGGCCAAAAAGTACAAGCTGGGGTGTCTTCGCATCATCAGGTTTCTTTGATGTCTGGGAAGAATGAGACATAGTTAAAATGCAAGAAACATTCTCACTGAAGCTGGACTTCGGAATGATCGGACCATGTGAGCTTCTATCATGTGTAGCAGCACGATCAAGTAGGGGCGGGAAACCAGCCGGAAGTAGACCTGTGTGCAATTTATTGAAGTGGAAATCTGATAACGGTAAACCATAATGAGCATGCCTGGCTCCCTGCATGCCAGCAGGATTGTTGTTGGGCAGACAACCAAATAAGGGGTTGCTGGGGAATTTTGGAACCGGAAATTGGCCATCGAGGGGTAAATCTGGATGTTGTGGCAGTCTCAACTTCTTCCTTGGTGATGACAAAGGAGAGAGATGGATGTAGGGCATGTTAGATACCAATTCCACTAGCCAAGGGTTGACCCGCTTTACATTCTGAAGTAAATCTGGCTCGTCCCATGTAACCTGCAACATATTTCCCCACCTCATAAGATAGAGCTGTAGAACAGAATTTGAGCAGTTCAAAATGACATACAAATCAAAACGTTAACTGTTTCCAAACATGGAACATGGTCATATCAATCAGGCTTGAGGTTCCCACCCATTAGGATCCCAAGAAGAGAAATTAAAAAGTAGGTGCTTAAGGTGTACAACTCATAAGCTCAAACTAAAGACCTTTAACCAGCAGGGAAGTATAGCAAGATATCACTCAATCTCTCAGAATGAGAACTCTGGCCTGTATGTGAACAACACCTGATTAGCAATTATATCAAATCGTGACGGCTGAATTAATAGTAGACTATGAAATTAGGTAAAAACTTACATATCGACTAAAGAAAATCAATTTTGTCACTTGCGATCAAAAGAAATGAATCAGGGATATCGTATGGAGAATGTTGAATCTACTAACAGAGCATGACAGAGAGTAAATTGAGATTAGAAGAAGACGTTACCTGTAGAAGCCCCCATGGTGAATCGGACCAACGCAGAGGATCAGCAACATGAACAGCAGATATTGTCCCCATGAACCAACTAATACGTGAAGAGTCCTCAGTTTCAAAGGCCATTTTGAACCTCATCCCTGACCTCCACCGGATCTGTAGTGCTGTTTTCACCAATGAAGCCTTAACACAAAATTCTGGAGTACTAGCTCGAGGGTAGTAAACAACCTCAAAAGGCTGCCCTTTTGCAGCTAAAGTTGCAGCTTCAATAACAGATTCGGGCTTCACTTTACGTCTACCAATAAGACCACCATTCGAATTCGAATTATTCCCATTCCCACTTCTCATCAGCTTATTCTCATCTTCCCTCAAGAAGGCAGCGAACCCACCATAAGGCACAACACAATTGCCTCCTGCAGGATTCCACGAAGACTCAGGCCCACCTCCAATCCCTCTTTTCGCTCTCCGGATTCCAACACAGAGATCTCCATTCTCAGCCCTCAAGAAAACTATTGAGTCCCCAGCCACAAGCTTCTTGTGGTTTACAAACGTACTCCAACCAGTGGTTAGAAGATGCCTCCTAGGCGTTCCTCTATATATATGCCTAAACTTCCACGTATCACCATGAACATCCTTCGCAAGAATGTTCTGCACAGGAGGGTCCGCAGAGTAATCTAGCCTTGGAAAAATAGTCTCCGCACAATATCTTGGCACAGAGAAGCCTCCACCATTGTTAGCATCGGATTGAGTTAATGTCTTGGCGAATGAAGCCGGCTTATTATCTTGTGCTTCTGTTCCATTCGTACCAGCTTCTTGGTCATCCAAATCAGGGTCGTTGCCATTTGTTGGCGTCAACTTCATTTTGGCGTAGACCTCATCCGTCTCAGGATCGGCCATAAATTTGACAGCAGAGACTCTGCAGAGAATATAAGGTGGTAATCGAGGTGAGCTCCTGAGATCAACCGGACCACCGGCGTGTTCGGCGTGGCCTTGAGGGAAGTAAAAGACTCTAGAGTTCACAGCCGGCATTTGGACCATGCCGCCGGCACAAGCATGCCAAAGCTGAGAGTCCAAGCACTTCTCTAGCTCTTTCATTTTCTCTTTTGGTTCCATGAACGTAAACAGTTCAACACTATTCGAACATAGAGTTTTCTCCTTCACCGCCACTGATATAATACGTCTCACTAAGTGCTGCAAAACCCACAAAAAAAAAAAAAAAGGCTAAGTACCACTTTGACAAGATCAAGCTGAGGGAAATTAACTAAGCACAATTCAGTTGTATCATTATCTTATAAAGCATATAATATGATCAAAAGTTCTTTCTTATTTCTAAGCAGAGAGAAAAACTACTCTTCTCAGCTAGTAGCACTGGGAAGTAAAAGGATTATAACCAGAAACAGAATCCTAAGTTCAACTTGGTATTTACAAGAATTTCGACATTACTGACTGAAATTTCCTGGTACCAAGCTTCTTCACTTCCGGTAATTTTCTGTTTCAAAAGTTCCACACGTGCCAGAGCTGTAGATATCATTCAGATGCTCCTCTCCTGAACTGAAAATCTTAGCTTCAAAGAATCTGAGTAGTTACTTTTCAACAACACGTATACAATAACAGTTGCAAGCCCAAAATTGGAGACAGGGACCTGGCTTGCCTTTACACACAGATTCTTCTGTCAATCAACCCAGAAAATTAAAGGAAAAGATCTTTCACATCCCAAGGAGCTCTGTTCTTTCAGCTATTAGTAACAGAGAACACAGACTAGTCTCAGCAAATTTTCTCTCAACTTCGTAGATAAAAGGTGGAACCTTTGAGTCACACAGTAGCAAACTGAATAGAAAAATCACAGGAAAAGAAAAGAAGCCATGATGGTGAATCTTCATGTAGTTCGAAAAGATTCAATCAAAGACATCGATGGCCGACAGAGGAGCAGATAAAAAGCCATCCCGCATCAGCAGAGAGAGAGAGAGAGAGAGAGCTAAATTTTGGATCATGCAACAGTCCAAAAAGCACACATATACACACAAAACACTGAACGAACAGAAAAAAGGACCTTAAAGCTTCGAACTTTATTGTTCAATTTTACTCATTGGCTACGACTCTATATTTATTTATGTAATAATAATAATAACCCATTTAATTATCTATTATTTTACCCTCAATTTTAGATTTCTCACCATTTTCTTCGGATCTGAAGAAGCCTGTGCATCTTCAGAAGCCAGCAAAACAACAAAGATCTTTAAGGAACCTGTCCACTCCAATTTCTTTATTCACCTGTCTTCTTCTTTTAAATCATATAATAGTCCTATACTCATTCCCTATTCCCTGCTAGGGCCATAGTTATTAGTCTCAAGGTACTTTATATATATTTATGATTAAAGACGAGTAATGTAATGAAGACAATGGTGAGATCTTGATGCAAGTGATTGTTAACTGAAGTGAGGGCTTGCTCTTAAAGCAAGACAGTCATGAACTACATAAGTTGAACCCCTAGTTAAAAGATCCCTTGTACGAGAAGTCAATGCCTAACTGAAACTGTTTTTCACATTTTGTTTCTTGCTTTCCTCACTCTCTTTAAAAAAAATTGTAAATATACCTCTGAATGAGATTTAATAATTTTTATGTTGAAAAATTAATTTTATAACCCGCACTGTCAAGTCAACGAATTCTAACACACAAAATTCTTTATTTTGTGAGAATAAAAAGAGGGTATTAATTATACACAAATTTTTTTATATTTTTATAAGAATATTATTTTTGTGATTCGAATATGTGACCTTTCAGTCACAAAGGATAATTTTACGGATTGTTTCAAGACTTATTCTTTGTGATTATAATAAAGCGATGATGTAAAATTGAAAGATAAATTCAAGTACTGTGGTTTCTACATCAAGGTGCTCAATGGTCGATTGTCATTACTTAAAACAAAGATATGGAATGATTTATCAAATTAATATAAGCTTGTGGTCCTCAAACTCTCAAAGTCTGGTTTGTATGAAAAAAGATGTTATTATCACCGAAAAGAACATTATTTAATGGGCCAACCATATAATTTTTAAAATAATTTTATTATTTAAAAAATATTCTCATTATTTTAAATTACTTAAAAACTCTTTAAAAATGACATTTTATTAAGATTAAGTTCAATTATTTTGACATAAAGTTTTGAGTTAAAATAATTATACAAACTTTGTTAATATACAATCTCATATGATAATTTTCATTGAAGAAAGGGCAAATTTTAATATATAAGACTCTTCATTTTGTAAGAATCAAACGAGGATTATCAATTATATGCAATCTTTTTTTTTAAATTTTATGAATAGACTTTTTTTATGACTCAAACTCGTAACTTCATTGTCACATATTCTTTATAGAAGAAAGAATTTAGAAATGAACCGTCAGTCCAAGCATTACTTAATGATGCAATATTAAATATATATCAATTTTCTAAATATTCCTCGCATATCAAAACTCTTTTCCAGAAAGTTGGTATTTGCGTATTTTACTGATGTGAAAATTATAATTCACGTGTCAAGTATATGATAAATATATTATTTTTGTAAATATTATTAATGAAAGGTTTAATAACAAATTATTTCTTTAAAAATTAAGAATTTGAATATTTTATTACTATTTTCTAAAGTTTGAATTAGAATTAAAAATTTTAATGAATTTTTAAATTTTTAATAAAATCACTTAATTTTTAATAATATAAATCTTTTTAAAAAATATAAAACTAAAAGAAAGATTTACGAGCTTTTGCTTAATTAATTAGTGAATTGATGAATAATTAGTCTTATTTAATCTTTTAATCTATAGTCGGCAGTCCCTCATGATGTAGCACTCAAATGCAGCAATGACCAAAGTCGGCATTATCAAAACAAAACACTTTTTTAAGGAACAGAGGGCCAAATTGAGAGAGAGAGAGAGAGCTTGTTGCAGAAGGACAATGAAAGAGATTGATGAACCAAAACAAGAACATTAGCTGCAACTGTAAAGGGGCCTACCCTTTGGTTAAAGACGTGGGATGGAACAAGCAAATAGTGGTTGGAGAAGAAACACCAACCAAAGCCAGAACGTGCCTCTGAGCCCACTCTTCACCTTGGAGCATCATCATTAGAACTCAAAACCCATTACACATCACCAAATAAAAATCCTGCGTGACCCACTTTCAACATTCATAGTGGTCTTCCTCCGTCCACCCTCATTGGCAACAAATTAATTGAGACTAGAAAAAGGATAAATTGAAAATTTCACTCTTGCCAAGATTCGTTTTATATGTTTAAGGATATTTTGAGGTTAGCTCAAACATGCAAGAAAACTCCATGTTCTAAGGAACTACCGAAGGTTAATGCACTTTTGAGGCAAGGAACTTGTGCATTTAACCATCAAATCAAACTAAAGAAGATCGAAACATTATATCTGAAAGCAAGACCACCAACAAGGAGGGTCACGAAAATAGAGACCTAACATATGAGTACTGTTTAATGTGTTAGCTTATTTTGTTTCCTAATCTTGTTTCATGGTGTCTGTTAGGATCAATCCCTTTATTCTTACAGTACAATGTCCCACCCTCTCTCCCACCCAACTCTTTGAATTATGGGGCATTAAAGATGTCCTATGCTAAAACAACATGCACTTTCTGACTCTGCTATCGTCCTTTTATAAAGCATAAAATGCTGCATAGTACTGAGATGCTAAGTTTGGAAATGCACAATACAACACTAAACACGGTGGCATTTACCTACTTGCCCATTAAATGTCCTGATAATTGAAACTTTTTTTGCTTTAGTGCATGTGGGGCGGATTTATCATGGTTGAATGATTTTAAGGGAAGTGTCTTGAGTTGCATTCAAGCATTTGAAAAGAAACTTGTTATTTTGGCCCTTTTCGGTTCTTGTTTCTGTATGAACAAGAACTGGAAACTGTGTATAGCGTGCTAAGTTTAGGAATAATAATTATACCTGAATCTACCAGCTAGCAGCTGTAGACCCTTTTAAACTCTCAGGAAATGAAAATGAACTAACAAGTAGACACCCAACTTTCGATCTCAGGTTGGCATTGTATGCTACTAATGCCACAATCCAGCAGTTGAAACGTAATGTTCAGATCGCTCTGTGATGAACTACATGCATCCCATTGTAATGAGGTTTGCCGAACTTTCTCAAAATGGTTATTGCTTTGACGTCATACTATGCATGTCCATAATATAGTACAAAGTTACAAATGGTAAAACAAAAGACTTTACTAAACCTACGAGCCTCGATCTTGATGGATACATTTACGTCGTCCTTCCCTTCAAATGTAAGATTTGAGTTCAAAACGCCATGTAACGAAGAGGTCTTGAATTACAGGATTCTACTGTCGATTGGTCAATAATCTCTTGTTTTTTAAAACTCCAAGAGAACACTCATGAATCAAAACTAAAGCAATACCCAAAAGTTCTTCTTATATCATCAGTTGACCCTCCCCACTTACTGTCAGAATGACCATGAAAATGAAAATTCTGATTATAACAAAATTTAACTCCATAATGAAGAGTCCCTTTGACATATCTCAGTATTCATTTGGCTGCTCTAAAATAATCTTCAATTGCACAATGCATAAATTTGTACAGAACACTCATAACTTGCAAATTTTCAGGCCTTCTTCTTGTGAGATACATTAGGCACCTGATCAAGCTTCTGTAATAAACTTCTTTTTATCTTTTATACGCTACCTTCTTTGCTGACTTTCTCCTTTTAATTCGTAGGAGTGCTAACTGATTTTCAATCATCCATCTGAAGACTTTTTAGAATCTCCTTGGCATATTTCTTTTGACAAATGAATACTTCATGTTGATCTTGTTTATTTAACTACCATGCCAAGAAAATACGTACGCCATTTCTACAATATTTGTTATCTCAAAGACATTCATCATCTCCTTTTTAAATTGCTCAATGTGCACAATATTATTTCATATTACCAAGAGGTCATCAACATATTAACAATCAAGAAAAAATCACTATGTTAGATTTGTAAGATCTAACATAGAGAGTGGATTCACTCAGACTTTTTGCAAAGCCTAGGCTCAATAAGTGCTTATTAATTCTGCTGTACTAAGACCTTGAGTCTGCTTCACACCATACAAAGCCTTTTTATTAAATGGACTTTATGTTCCTGCTCTTTCAAATGACGGTTGAGAAGAGTTGATTTGACATCAAGTTGAAATACTTTCCTGCCATTTTAAGCATCTAATGCAAGTAATGAGGTAAGAAGAAATGAGGTGAGATTTCTGACCAAGTTGATAGCCACAAGAAACAAGGATACTGTTAACTTCAAGTACAAAACTAAAGACTTTTTAAAAGAATGAAGACAATGAATAGTCTAAGAAAGGGTACTGCAATAATCTACATTCATTCATTAAATTGAAGAGCTATTTATACATGTTGAGTTGCTAACACAACCACATAAAACCTACTATAATTAATTAGCAATGTCTAACTTATTGGCATAATTACTTGTAGAACAAATAGGAGAATCATAACAAACCAAGACTTAGTCAAATAAACTACTGCAATCAGAAAAAATCTGATTGTAATAGCTACTGAGGCATGGTCTCAACAGATACAGATGACAAAATGTGGGCTTTACCTAAAAGGCACAAATGTTGACACTTCCTCTCTCTCTATCTCAAGTAATCCTACACTTTAAGCTCCCCATTCTTCTTGTCCAATTTTCAAGGAGGGTTTAACACATTTATAATTAAACTTTTAGGGTCATCTTGGGATGTCATTTCAGCTAAACTCTATTCAATTTGATCCATCTCGAATTCAATAGACAAATCTAAAATTGATAAGATTTTGATCTCTTGGACTCGACTTGATTCATTTTGAATGGCTTGGATTGACGTCGCTTGTTTAATGACTAAAGAATCTTGTGAACAAAATGATCCACTATTATCTTAAACATCATTCAAATCTAAATATTTGTTAAATTTTTTATATAATAATTATTTATGACCTTAATTTGAGTTAATAAACTAAATTAATAATTTTGATAAGCTAAAGAGAAAATAATTTTCTAAAAAACTCTTATATGACTCTTTAATGATATTAAGATGTTAACTTAATAGTTTTTAAAGTGAAATTTGTATAATTGGTTATGATATATTTAATGTAACTTGTTGATAGGGATCCTATTATCTTGCTACATAATTAGACAGTCTAGAAGGGAGGTGTACAAAATTAGAAGGCCTATAGTTAAGAGTTTTAAGTCAAATTCCCAACTATTCTTCATTTTGGCAGTGATTCCAAGGGTGCTTTGTTTGTTGTAAGAATTTTTATAATCCAAAAGATTGTATTTATTGACTTTGCATATTTATCCATGGCTAGGAATTTTTTAAATCTTATTGTTCTTTTCCATTTAGATAGCATATATCGAGAAAATGACGGTTGTTTGGAAAATATAAACATCCTGTTTCATAAGTTTGTCCTTCCCTACAATGTTACCCATAATAAAAGGCCATTACCTCTTATTTCAACTTATATGCATTCGATGTTGGATTTTCGACCAAATTATTTAGGAGTAAGTGCATTTAAAAAAATGAGCATTTGATTCAGCGACCATTTGACATGGTAAACATAGGTTTGTTTGAATACCATTGCATTTATCCTTTGATTGAAGTCTTTGCCTTACTGCTAACCAACTAATAAAAGAAGACTTGGGGAAAGAAGTTTAGACCAAATAAGATGAAACTAGGGAACTTTCAAAGAATGTGGTCTAAATAAGTCATAACATAAACTATTTGTAAATCTTTAGAAGGGGTCTTGTAACCAAGTCACCTTCTCCATCTTGGTAGGTATGCTGATAAGAAGACTACTAGCACCTCTGAAGTTATATCTCCAATTCCCTTCCAAAATTATGTTATTTAGCTTGGCTTGAAGATGGACTCTCATAGTAAATGCATGCATATCATGCCTAAGGTGTAAAGGCCCTAGGTTGGACCAATTCTCAAACCAAAACCATATGTGTTCCCTATTTTCTATCAAACTCTTGAAGGAAAAGTGAAGTATCTCTTTAAGTCTTAGCATATGTATTAAGGACTATGAATGTTCCCCCCCTCATTTTAAACTACTAGAAAATAGTCCCTAATAAGTAGTATTCATAAACCCATTTAGACCAATAAGCCTTCCTATTATTAAAAAGCCTTCATGTCCTTATTAACAATCAAATTTAAATTTATGGTTTGAAAGGAGATCGACCCCAATCCACCTTCTTGTTTGGGAAGGCATAAGACTTCCTATTTGATCTTTGCCTCTTTTGATTCATCAAATTTCCCTTACTATAGAAAGTTCCTCATAATCTTGTCTATTTCTTTGGTTATTGTTTTTGGTAGTACTAGATAGGAACTTTAGTGGATATGTAAGTTCCTCAGGATGGATACAATTAATTGCAACTTACCTGCAGCTAACAAGGTTCTATTTTGCTAAGAATTAACCATGCTTCTAATAGATTTTTACAATGGTAAGCAGTCTAAATATCTTAGCTCCTTAGTTGTAATCGGAATTCTAAGGTACTAAAAAGGGGCTTTATTTACATTCAGAATAGAGATAAAGCTAAGTAGTTTCATATGTAAAGAATCTGTAGAAATATAGATCTTACTTTTGTCCCTATTAACTTTTAGACCTGAAAGTCTTGAGAATTGGTCGAGAAAGCTCACTACTAATTGCAGAAAAAAGAGGGTTTTAACTTATGATGGAACAAGTTTTTTTCATTGGCATCTATTTTGGAGTTTAACAATTTAGAGAGTATTTCGATTGCTATGATAAATAGATAAGGAGACAAGAATCATCTTGTCTTAGCCCCTTTAAAGAATTTAGAAGGTGAGCCATTTACTACAATATTGTAGGAAGTTGTACTTATGTGTGCTTTGATCCATCTATAAAAGTCAAATGCTTGGAGATAGTGAAATATGAAATCCCAATTTAAGGATTCAAAAGTTTTACAAAATCTACTTTTAGAGAGCAACTCTTAATTGGTACTTTAGTGTTGTAATCTTTGAAAAGCTCATGTATTAGTAATATATTGTCACTAATAGACCCCCCATAGATGAAGGCTCCTTAACTTGGACTTATGATTAGCTTGCGAGCTTCCTTGAGTTTGCTTACTAATAGTTTAGATATTAACTTGTAAATGTTATTATAGCAGGAGACTGGGTAGTAGTCATATATGGAGTTACGGTTCTTTGATCCTAAAGAACAAGAACACATATGTTATATTTAACTCTCTAAAGATTTTCCCACTCCTGAAAAGGTCCTACACAGTATCAGGAATTAATATCCCAGTCAAGTTCTAGATTCCTTGAAAGAAGGATACATTAAAACTGTCAAATCCAAGCACTTATTTGGATTTAATCTAAATAGGACCTCTTTGATCTTTTGTGCATTAAAAGGCCTAACAAGATTAGCTTTTTGATTTAAACTTATGGGATTTAATTCATGAGTTAAGGAGCTACCAATTGGCTTGTATCCAATAGATCCTTGTGGAAATTGAAAGCTATTTTTACCTATTTGGGATCTATCTTTGAAAATTTTACCTTGCTGATCCAATAGATAAATAATTTTGATTATGATTATTCTAGCTAGGATGGAATTGAAGAAGAAATTAGTGTTGATATCCCCTTCATTAAACTAGTTTACCTTTTCTTTTTGTTTCAAAAGAGAACTATAAGCTTAAAGAGCTTATATGTAGCCCTTAAGAGATTGTTTCTCAAGGAACTTTAGGGTTTGGTCATTAGGTTTCAAGTAAGCCTCATCATATGCTTTATTTAGGGTGTAGCGCCCCTTTACCATAGGCTACGCACCGGGACGCCCGTAGGTCATTCCGATACATAACTCACGTTAAGGGTGCACTACGATTCGATCATTACTATATTCCGCATGGCATCAATCAATTAAAACTGTAATATCAAATTGACTAAATTTTAAAACCAAAAGATACTTCTCATTTCATTTC
>JANIJH010000004.1:59280555-59293673 GCA_024520975.1 Erythroxylum areolatum | reverse complement strand
TAAGTTTTATTTAATTTATAATTATTATTAGTAATAAAATATTTATTATTATTTTAAAAACTTTGAAAAAAAAGGGGGAAGGAAAGGTAGGAGAGAGGGAAGGAGATTTTGAAAATTTTACAAAAAATTTCTGCAAATTTTTAAAATTTTTGGTACCGGCTAATATTTGGCCAGTATCAGCCGGTATAGTCGAAACCGGTCGGTACCAACCAGTATTTAAATTCGATACCAAAATTTTAAATATCGTATCAACTTTAGACCAATACGATATAGATACGGTACGAAATTCGAAATAATGAGTCAGTCACAAGTGTGTTCTATACTATATCCAACTTGAGAGAGTTACAAAAGGATCTATAGTATCTAGACATGGGCCTAGGTGTAGATCATGCCTAATAGTGTTAGAAGTACTCATAGTCAATATAGTCTAGCCCACAGTTATGCCCAATAAATCCTAATTTTTATTTAAATATTGAAATGATAATTTTTTTTTTGTTTTATATGTAAGACAAGTCTCTTTTTAACTTGGACAAATTTGAAATATTTGTTATTGATAGTCGTCAAAGCTTCTTTTACTTTTTTTTCCATAGAATTTAGGACTAACCAAAGAATTCTTTCTCTATGTCATTTAAATGCTTAATAAAATTGAATCTTTGATTATTTATAATTAATGAGTTATTTCCTTTATACATATGTTTTAACTTTATTGGGTTTGATTCTATCTTGTTCATTAGTTCTCTAGGGTGTATTCCTAGGCAGGTTCATATCATTATCTAAATAGTATGGTACACCAGTTAGAGCTAGGCCTAGCATAAGTGGAAAGGAAATAGCAATAGGTCCTCTAAATAGGACGCCTTGAAGAAAATGATGAGAAATGCAAAAAATTATCTTCAAAGTTACACAAGATTCCAAACTGAAAACTTACTAAGAAAAGTGAAAAAAATTGAGTACCCTTGACACAAGTTAAAAGATCATAATATAATCCAAGATTAGTGAAGGAGTTACAAGAAATTGTACCAAATGGGGCAACATAGAGCATAGATAATTTGTCTGAACGAACCATTAAGCATATGCTTTTCTTACAAGCTGTGACCAAGTCTATGGACAAGCTAAAACAAATAAAAGAGATAAAGGTATCCCTTTAATCCATCCTAATATAGATGTAAAAGGCTTTAACAAGTTCATCGTAAGTTTCATCTTCAGAATCACTACTATGAGCGCAATTAAAGATAAGAAGCATTTATTTGAAAAAACAATAAAACTATTAAATATAAGTCTCTTCTGTTTGTTATTTATAATGCCAATACAGTAATTCATTTCCCTTATAGTATTTATTTTATCACAATTAATTTCTATTTTATTTTTAAAAGGCCACTCTAAATTTTAATTCAAAGGACCCATGCCAAATAGTGATCAAAATCAAACCCAAAAGTCCAAAAATCATTGAAGTAAGGCCTCTCTTTAGGCTTTTTTTCCTCCCAAACCCTAAGACTCATTCTAAATAATTCATTTTTGCTTGAAATCCCAAAGACTTACTTTAGCACTTTGTTCCCAATTAAAAACCCTACAATTCATTCTAGGCATATTCTTCTTCTTTTTTTCAAGTTAGGGAAAATCATAAACTCATAACTATCCATTCATAAGCTTTCATTTTAGAAAATCTGTACCTTACATCTATAGATTTTATTTTTTGGTCTCATACAGTAGAAGCTTTTTAAATTGATATTCGATAAATTAATAAACTCTCTAAGATAATTTTTTTTCGGTCCCGACTTGGGTCAGTTGAAAATTTAACAAATTTCGATAAGATAATAAGATAATGTATTTTCAAAATACTCCTATGTAAATATAGGATCACATTAATATCATAAATTAATAATTATATAAACTTACACAAATATAAATAAGACAATTTAGTGAAATATGATTCTAGTGTTGTTTGTTTTTTCTTAAAATTTAAGTCTAATTGGAGCTCATCTTTAACTTTTCTTATTGCATCTAAAATTTCTGGTGTTGTGTTCTCGAACTGCACCAAAACAATGTGAAGAGTTCTAGACGCAATAAATGCTTCCTTACGCGTAACTGGTTCCGGAGGTACTATATCGTCTTCAACTTCATCATCAACATTATTTTCAAGAATAGTAATCACAATTTCTTCTAAGTTTTGGACCATTGAATATGTATCATTTTCACTCAGATAATCCAATAGGCTATTGACATCTATTCTATTGTGATAACTGAGATCATTAATCATGAGCTCAAGTTCATTGTACATAATCAAAATTTAACTTCAATCAATTATAAATATCTCTTTAAATTAATAATATTAATTTATCGGTTAATTAATATCTCTATAAAATAATAAATATCATGATTCCAACAATATTAATTAATAGAGGTTTTACTGTATATCACTTCTATGTAGACTCCCAAAATTTGTAAAACCATTTAAAATTTTGGATAACTATTTAAGAGCATATTCCTAACACTTTTCCCATTATGTGATTGCACTCTAAATTTTCATTCTTAGATTTAACATTTTTTATTTTTCTACCTTTTTTTAGTTTAATTGATAATAAAATAAAAGAGTGAAATTAATTTGATTAAAAAAAATTAAGGGATCAAGGTTCTATTTAGTACTAAAGTTCAAGGAAGAGCTTAGGCTTTTCTCTTATTTATAATAATACGACTTCACATTTTACAATGATCTCGAAATCTTAGGAATGTGTTTGGATTTTGACATTGCTCTACTTTGAATTGTACTCTCCAACACCGTACTACCCAGGCCCGGAAATTTGTTATCCTCCAAGTCTCATGCCTTGCATGGTAAATCTCTTCAAATCATGAAACCTCCTTCTTTAGGATGATTTTGGTTGGTTCTGTCCCTAACTCTCTTATTCCATTAATCCTTTTTGGTTAAAAATCTTGTGAATATATATGATCCCAAAGCATACGGCATCTGTGAAACACAATGAAAGCTATCGGAGATTGGTGATGAAGAATGGTTAATCGACTTTTGACAGATGGAAGTCCATTCCTTTGTATGACTTCGTTCCCCCTCTTCCTTGCATTGCTCGACCAATCTAAACTCAAGAGACCCTCCATAATAGGACTCCAATCACCCAATACCTTTTTCCACGGGATGTTCAAAACCCATGTAACAAATCAATCCTATCAACCACAAACTCTAGGACCAAATGTCCCTAAGGTGGTTCAACATGTTTTTAAAGTGTTTTGAAGGCCTCAAAACATGGGAAAGTCTTATGTTTGAGCCCCTTGATTATGTTGGAAAATTCCTTAGACTTGCATATTATTACAAAATAAATAATCAAATTGGCTAAGTCTTCTACAAATTTGATTATGATATTTAGTACTTAAATTTAAGAATTAGTTTAGAGAAATTCTTGTGATAGTTAACAAATAGATAAGATTTCCTGTTACATTGTAACTCTATATAATGAGCTTTAATTTGTTGCTGTCAATAAAGATGTGTCTTCTACAACAAAAACATCTTTTTTCTTCACTTCTATTCACGTATTATGTTTCAGCTTTAGAAAAACAACATGATATTAGAGCATTTATCTTGAGGGACATGTGAGATGAGTGAAACCAAAACACAAACCTAATTTACAAATTAGAATTTCAACAATAATTACAACCATCTTCAAGCGATAGATATTGAAACACAACTATCTCAAGGTGCACTACCCATTTTTGATAGTGAAATTATTAAGTTTGGGCTGTTCGAATGAAAGCTCATCTTGATGCTATAGATATTTGGGAAATTGTGGATGAAGACTATGAAGTACCTCTATTGCCAACAAATCCTATAACAACTCAAATCAAGATGCACAAAGAAAGGTAAAATAGGAAGTCTAAAGCCAAAACCTACATGTTTTCTGCTATTTCAAACATCGTATTCACAATAATTATAAATCTAGAGTTGGCAAAGAATACCTGGGATTACCTCAAAAAGAAATACCAAGGCAATGAAAGAACAAAGAGCATGCAAGTGCTCAACTTGATCAGAGAATTTAAAATGCTGAAGATAAAAGGGTCAAAAACTATTAAAGAATACTCTCGGCATAGTAAACAAAATGAGGTTATTAAGTAAAGATTTTTCTGAGGAACGAATAGTGCAAAAAGTTCTTGTAATCTTATCTGAAAAATATTAATCTAAAATTTTTGCATTCGAAGAAGCTAAGAATCTATCAAGTATGTCGTTGGCAGAATTAGTAAATGCACTGCAGGCACAACAGCAAAGGAGGATGATGAGAGAAGAAAGAACCATTAAAGGTGCTCTACTAGCAAAAGAAAAAAATTCAAGAGGAGACAACAACAAGAGTTTCAACAAGATCGACAACAACAACAACATTAACAATAATGATTCATATCCACCATGCCCACATTGAAAAAAAATAAAACACCCACAAAGAAAATATTGGTGGAGGCCTAATATCAAATGCAGAAAATATGGACAAATTGAGCATATGGAAAAGATTTGCAAGTCCTGAAATGAAGAGGCAAAAGTAGCAACTGAGCAACATCAAGAAGATGAATTATTTTGATATTAATGCTCTGCAACTCCTAAGGTAAGGAAGAGTTTATTGGAAAAGTCCTTAAGCTTGCAAATTATTACGAAATAGATAGTCAAGCTGACTAAGTCTTAGGCAAATTTTATTATGATATTTAGTGATTGATTTTAGGAATCAATTTAGAGATATTTTTGTGATAGGTAGGAAATAAGTAAGATTTTCTGTTATATTTAAGCTTTATATAACGAGTTTTGTTGCTATCAATAAAAATGTGTGTTCTACAATAAAAACATATTCTTTTTCCTTCACTTCTATTCACGTATTATGCTTCAGCTTTAGAAAAACAACAAATTCCATGGTTCGGCTCCCCAAATGATGTATCTTGAAACACATTATTGATAAATTATTGGGTGATTGTGAAAGTTTACCTAATAATCAGATTTCATATTAAATTGTGAATGGTAACTCATCACATTTCAATTCCCTTTCTTTTTCTCCTAATATGCGGCCCCTAAGGCACATGTAATTTTCCCATTTGGTGGACACGGGTCCCCTTTCCTTTTCTTAACAAAACTAAGAGCCCCCCTTTATTTCCAATATCAGTATACATAACCTGGCCCTTACTGGTCGTTGGTTGAGTTAGAACCGTCTGTTGTCTTTGTCTTTACTCCTGCTGAACCTTAAACAGTAAAACAAGTACTTAGACTAGTAACATGGTTGTTCGAGAAACGAACTGGTCCCATTTTATCTTCCATTCATTTTGACATTTGGCTTTCCTTCATTGGTTTTCTTCTGCTACTGTATCCCAATTTCTGCTTTAGTTTGACCTTTAAGGTGATATATAAAGACCACAACTTGAAGTTTATCAACTATGTACAGTACTCAGGTTCTGTTCTGAGGGCCATATGCATGCAAAATGGCGTGTCGTTGAGGTTTATGGCGTAAAACAGTGACTCAAAAGTTCATTCTTATCCACATGTTGACGAGCTTTCTGAATTTTGCCACCTGGTAATCCTACTGATGCATACTTCTGTTTGTTGCCTTTAATTATACATTCTAATGCAAATTAACAGGGTCAAGTATCAAATTAGGAAGTTCATACACTAGAACCATTTGTGGTGAAGAAAGAAAAAAAAAAAAAAAGGAATCAAAGCAAAATTTGAACTTGGAAGGAAACGATAGTTAACATTTCAAGTAGTCAGCATTTAGCATGGGAATGCTCAGAAGCATCTGCTACTTTACAGGTTAATAACAGATGAAATCATATTTAGAGTGAAGGGGAGAAATGAGAAGCTTAACATATTCAGGTTAACATTACTAATTTACAGAAAGAATTTCTCATCGACAGAAACATCAAGATCATCCAAATTAGTTCCTTCCATTTCCAAGTTCCAAGATCATCCACTGATTATCGCGAGATGTCCAAGTCCTGAGAGTAGCCCAATTGTTCCATGTCCCAACTCAGCCTTGAAGCAACTCGTTCATGAGAAGGTACGTACTCCTAAATACAGATTATGCACAAGTAAGCAAAACTATAATACTCTTACTCAACACTTAGCGTAACAAAAGTGAACAAATCTTGGGCCAAAAAGGACATTACTCTCATTCTACCTCCAATTTCTTCACTAATTCCTTTGCTGTTGGAGCGGATACAATAATAGTACGTGCACTAGGATTTATGAATCCTTCCTCCACTGCTTTGTCAATGAATGAGAGTAGAGAGTTGTAATATCCATCGACGTTCAACAAGCCAACCTTCAATAGTAGACACCATTAAGCTTTAGAAGATAACGCAGCCATTATGTCAAGCAAGTGGAAAAATAGTATTCTTTTTCCTCGCCAGCATATTACAAAAACTGTATCAATGCAGGCACGAGTCTGTACCGGTTTGTCATGTATCCCAAGCTGAGCCCACGTTATCACTTCAAGTAACTCTTCAAGGGTTCCATAGCCACCTATAGGATGCAAGTCTTTGGAGTTAAATTTGATTGCAATTCTTTCAAAACATGTTTTACTAATCTTACCAAAAGATCCATATAATTGAACCAACTTGAAAGTAAAAGAAATTCAAGATCAATTAATTGATTAGTTCCACAGCTAAACAGGGAAGTTGGTCTAATAATCATGGTGATTATGGCTTTAAACCTTGTACCATTAGGCTATTTCTGTTCCTTGTTTTTGTCCGACTGGGAAGGGGAGGTTGATCAAGCATTCTTCCCCTATCCTAAAGATGATCTTTAATGCAACCATTTCGAAACACATGCACAAGCATCTGCCCACCTACACAGGTCATAATGGTTCTTATCTTATCATGTTACGGATAGTATGTCTTTTATCTACTGTGGTCGTAGCTTGTGGGGCTTAAATGATAAGGATACACATGAAGAGTAAATTGACTGTTCTGTCCACAGTATATTTTATTTTCCCAGGTTCTTGAAGTATGATAGTTAGTGGCTTGTGAACGGAAAGAAATCATTGCCTGTTTGGTGCAGGTACTAGTTGGCCTGTACTATATCGTATACTCTGTCTCTCTGTTGTGTCTTCACTCTTTGCTCTTAATATGCTAGCAAATAAATCTTGCAGTAACAGTACAGGCTAAGCCTTAGGCCTAACCTTAGAATGATGAACATCAACAGGTTCCTTTGCAGCTCTAATTTTCAGTTTAAGATGTTGACGGGTCTAAGTATAGGACTTTAGACGATGTTCTACAGCATAGCTGCATAGAGATTTGTGAAAAGTTCAAAAGGCTGTGTTATTTTTGGCTTGACAGTGTGATTATCCCAGGATTGCCAGATACCATTTGTGGTATCGGAAACAACAGTCGCCCCACTAAAGTTTCATCATATAATAATATGGCATATTCCACACCTCCATTATTTCTAAGTTAAGGAAAAATGAAATGTACCCTTGTTTTTTAAATGCTTCCCATGGACTCACTGTTATTTAGCTACTCAAGGATATGTAGTTGTTCAGCTCAACTGATCCTTGTCTATTAAAAGGTTTGGTGGAAGAGTTATCTTGAACAGTAGGTGGCAAGGATTCAAAGAAAATGAAGCTCTTGGAAATTCTATGCATAATCAAAGCATGACAAATTACCAATTTTGCATTGGAAAAAAAGGCCGCCTTAATTTTCCTTTATCTGAATTTTAGTAGAGCTTACACTGACCTGGCAAGGCAATAAATGCATCTGAATGTTTAGCCATCTCCGCCTTTCTTTGATGCATATCGGCAACAGCCTTCACTTCCCCTACTGTTTCACCAGTTAACTGCAATTAAAAGTCACAGAAGAAATCAATAAAGAGAAAAGCATTGAGAGAGAGAGAAGAAGGTTTTGAGGTGTTATACTGCCAATTATCATTGCAGAAATAGTGTTGTTTAATTCAAAGAGACCCAGCAACTTACTGTCCAGCAGCTTCTTTGACCAATAAATGAAATAGGGAAAGAGAAATGAAATGATGAAAAGAAGTGAGAAAGTTAAACTAAGAACAAACATACAAGTAAACCTGGAAGACCACGGAAAGAGAACCGTAACATACGTGAAAAATGAGTATACCAAGTGATGCATCATGGACAAAGTTATGAAGCACTCATAATGGAAAGATATGTTTTGGGTTGAGAGAAATAGAACAGGCTGACAATGGAAAGGATATGAAAAAGGAAGTAGCAAAAAAAACAAAAACAAAAACAAAGAAAGCATATCCACACCCACACAACATATTTTTTAAAAATGCAACTATTGAAAAGGTTGCAGCCTTCAAGGTTTTTAAGGAACATAATGAGAAAAGGTAGAACACTTTTTAGAGCTCCAGCAGACATACCTCTCGAGGCATGAGTGTCTTGGGAATAACTCTGCAGGAAGATAATAACATGACAAGAGTCAGTTCATAAGCAATAATCAGGACATAGCCAAACTCGTTGATTTTGTTTCTTAATCTATTTCATCTTTTTCAAACTTTTGTTGAAAGATCATAATCACCCGATAACATGACGACCACCATCATGAACAGATTGAGAGACCAACCCCATCAAACCTATGCTGCCCCCTCCATAGACCAAATCGATGTTCCCTGAGACCTGAAAACAAATCATAACGATATTCAGTTCATGCAAAACTAAAAAGGAACTCTACTGTTTCAAGTGAAAGTTGTGGTTTTTAACGTGGGAACGTGCTAAAATATCCAGTCTTTATTCTCCTTCGCAAAGCTCTTTTGCTTTATCCCACATTCAACTAAACTAAACTTGCTCCTATGGCAGAGACAGAGATATGAAGTACATTAAAGGATTCGACTTTCTTAGCAGAGGAAGAGAAAGGAATAGAGAGAATGCACAGAAACCACCAGAGAGAAAAACCCGAGGCTGAAATTTGTTTCACAGCCAAGGAAAAGTTGCAAATACATAATGCCAGTCCCTAGAACAAAGGTAGAAACAGGTTGTAAACAGAGCAACTTGTACTATACAGCCTCATTCAACTTCCTTTACGTGCCAAGCATATTATTTTAATGCTTAAACAAAGGATAACTGGAGGCTACCAGTTTTGCGCAACAGACCCAATAGTGGAAACGGTATTTGAACACCAAAAAGGGGTGGCAAGGCACAAAAATCAAAGGCAGAAGTCTTCAAAAAAATACTTGAAAAGAATACCAGTTCTTTTCCAAGCTCAATTGCAGCGTCTTGGTAGCTCCTCTTCTTTCCTTGGCTACTTCCACAAAACACACAAATTCTTCTAAACTTTGATTGGTTCACTTCCTCATTTCGCACCTCCATTTTTCACCCACCGCCCCTATATGCTCTGTTTAGACCCTTTTGCCTAAAGTACAAGATACGAGTATCTACTGCAACTTACACTCGGTCTCTGGTAATGCTAAGCTTTTGCATATGTCAATGAACAATGCAAGTATGAATTTGACTTACCATTTTCTTGCTTGTCCACTACACTAATATTGAGTGCATTTCCTTCGCTTCGGGCGCTATATATAATCCTCAACACACGTGATAGCACGCTTGCTCTACACCAGCTAACACAGGCATGCGTGGACCTCCTGTTCCTTCATTTTTAGAAATTCATCATCGTCGTCATCATCACACTCAGTCTAAAGTAATCTGGGAAGGTTTGATAGTACACAACCTTATCCTTACATACTAGAGAGGCTGTTTCCGGTAGACCCACATGTAGATATGACAGGAAAATAGTGATACATGAGAAGAAGAAGAAGAAAAACACAAATATTTAAGTAAAAAGAATTACGATACAAGACAAATAAGGACATACCTGATAGTTGACCCGATTTGCTAGTACCTTACACCTTGTAACGACCGATTCTCTTATGAAATCCAACTTAATTTAAATGTGACTTTAATAGAATATGTAGAATTTGAAATCCTTACAGGGTGTTTGGAATGGTATGAATTGAATTCAATTGCAGTATTGAATTCAATTCAAGTATTTAAAAATAGAAAAAAGGGTTGGGCACCATCCTTTATAAATTAAATTCACCTGAAAAAGAATCGAAATTGAATTATGAATTGGGACTCCAATACTTCTTTTGAACGTTGAAATTATCCTTCTAATAATATCCATCTAACCTTACTATATATCTCTTCACCTCAAGTAGCCCCTCTCACTAAGAAACGAAACAACAACACCTTCTTCATGAATCAGCACCTCCCACCATATCCAGGTTTTACCTTTTCCTTGTTCATAGGTATCTATTCCTTTTTCGTTTTTTGTCTATGATCATCGTTCTCTTTTAGATCAATTGTTCAATTTAGCTTCTCCTTTTATTTTCTCATCCTGTCTACATTCTTTTACATTTCTCGAATTTTTTTGTATATATCTAGATTTTTTATTTGTTTGTTTTCTTTTCATTTTAATGTCATTTGCAATAAATTTTTTCTTTTCATTTTAATAATGAACTTTTTTATGATATCACTTATAATGAAATTGATGTTTATAACTTGCTTTATATAAATGTGAATGTTTATTATTTAATAAGATTAGTTTTTAGTCAAGAGTAAAAATGTCATATGAAATAATTGAATTCATTTTGATTGTGTACCAAACAATGTAATTGAATTCAATTCTAATATTATTGGGTTTGTTCTAAACTATGTAAATTGAATTTAATTCAATCTCATTAATGTAATTGAATCCAATTTGTTAATGAATTTAATTCGAAGGTTTCCAAACAACTTGTTAAATCTGTCTTACATTATTGGTTTTTGGAATGAGATATAAGTATAAACATGCCTGTGTTCTAGACTATACAACTCACTACTTCTCCGCAGCTCTTTCCAATTAAAAACATAGGCACCTATATGTTCACGTTTTTGGTCGTATGATCTTTCTTTAAAAAAGCCTTCTATCGTTTTAATATGTTCATGTTTTAACCTTTTTTTGGCTCTTTTCTTAGAGAATAAGTTATATCATATAACTACATTCATCCAAAAACTTCTAAGAAATATTAGTGTATATAAGTCATACACTATAATCTTCACTTAGTAGATATACTTTACATAAGTTGGCTTACACCCTCTTATAGCACCTTGAAATATTAATTAAGTCCAACAAAACTTGACCTTTTTATATAGTAACTAACTTTGATGAAATGTCAACTACATTCTTTAAAGTGTGAGCCTTTTTTAATAAGATTTGACCTGATGCACTCAATTCTCTAATCTTGTGAAACTTCACACCTTTTACCCAAATACTTATCCATCTATCATTCTCCTAACTATCCATGTCCTTTTAAAAGGTATTGAGATCCTTATTATTTATTAAAGCACACAAGACCTAGTCTTCCCAACCATATCTACTACTTCATCTAACTATGACGTGTTATATCTCTTTAACCAGAATTTTTTGTCCCTTCTGTCATCAACTTCTTGTTTTTCTAACTCCATTTACACCACTTTTGAGCTAGTATTCTCTTTGCTAACTCTAGCATATTCTCTTCATATATGTGCTTTAATATATATTGCTTCCTAAATATTGCAACCTTGAACGTTATCCTATATTTTTACTAAAAGCATGAAACTTGTAGAAGTCTAACTTACAATATTTGACATCTTCCAACAAACATTTTTTGTGTAGTTTTGTCATCACTTGCTGACTAAAATGATCCAGCTGTAAGTGTCACAACGCAGTATTATCTTCCTTTAATCTATTGTAGCAACTTCTCTAACTACAATTATGCTCTATATTATTTTATAGATATTTTTACCAGTCGTAGCCTTTGTGTCAACAGGCACACATCCATTTCCCAATTGTACCAAGACGCGCCACACCATAAACACTCCTCCAAAACAACATGCTGTATATAATCATCAAAAGAATATTTGTTTGTTAGATGAGAGAGAAAGTTAGTTAGTAACAAGTTGTATAGCTGCAGCACATCATTTATATATTTCGGTATTCAGTCAATAAAATAACCATCTTTGTATTATATCACGAAGAATTATCATGGTATCATAGCAGTGTCTCTGCCTTGTCTTTTAAACAAAAACACAAACACCTTACTTGCTTAAAACTTTACCATTGAATGCGTGACAATGGAAATGGAAGACACTACCCAAATCACAATCGATGAAGATGCTTACCACATCTCATCAGCAGACAACCCAGGAAACCCACTGGTGAACACACCTTTAGAGGGAACAAATTACCTATCATGGAGCCGCTTGATGATCATTTCATTAAAGGCTAAAGGAAAACTGGGTTTCGTAAATGGAGAAATAACACCACCCATCGAAGATGACAGACTTATGAAGAAATGGAAAAAGTCTGACAACATGGTTATAGCTTGGATCATCAGCTCGCTATCGAAGGAGATCTCAGACTCTTTACTAGTGGTGACAAAAACAAAAGACTTATGGGAGGAATTAAAAGGACACTATGGTGAAAGCAGTGGAACTCACCTTTACAAAATCACACAAGAAATCAGCAACCTGAGGCAAGGTAATAATACTGTGACTATTTATTTCACAAAGTCAAAGGGACTGTGGAACGACCTAGACTCCTTAATGCCGATAAGTGTGTGTGGCTATGAACATACTGGGAAGAGCCTAGAAGTTTTCAATACTAACAGACTGATGCAATTTCTGTTAGGCCTCAGGGAAGAATACGCACCTGTGTTATTATGCTGATAGAACCTTTACCATAGGTAAACAAAGCTTACTCTATGATACTGACGATAGAAAAACAAAAAAACGTCAATTCTGAAAGCATGAATCAAATGGGTGTTGCCCTTATGACTAATGCAAGTACCTATAAGAAGCAGGGAAATAAAGAGTTCGGGGGAAGATGATTTAGTAATAGAAGGGACGAAAAATTTTGTGAACATTGTAAGGAGAAAGGGCACACAAAAGATACATGTTTCCAACTACACGGAATACTGGATTGGTATAGAGAACTACAGAAAAAGAAGTGTAAAAATACATATACTGCGATGAATGTAAGCAACCCCCTGGAGGAACAGATTATAGAACCATAGTCAAAAACAGAGACCGATTGTAACATCCCATTACTAGTGGGAAGGGTAGGATGGTAAATGTGAGTGACTAATGAGAGTTAGGGATGTATTCTAC
>JANIJH010000004.1:59229203-59242384 GCA_024520975.1 Erythroxylum areolatum | reverse complement strand
TATTATCTTTATCTGGATCAAATGGCGTAACTTAACCGATAATTTATTTAAAAACTAAAATTGTAATTAATGTTAGTCTAACTTTATGAGACATGGACAAAATTGTCTTACATATGTAGCTTATGGAAGGGTAAAAATCTGCATCTATTTCAGCATCAGGAAACACTCCAAGCAATAAAAGTCCAAGATATCCTTATTCAGCTATCTGAAATTCGTTTCATAAAGCAGTTCAATTCCAATAGCCCGCATAGCTTGCAGTTGGATCAGAGCATGCCATGGCAGTCCCCATGCGTGGCTTCTTGAAATTAAATATAGATGGAGCAGTTCACCCATCAACTAAATTATCCACTTTAGGGGAATTGGTGCAAGATTACCAAAATTCTTGGATCATCAGTTTTGCCAACAATGTTAGTAGAAAACCCATTTTGACCACAGAATTGATAAGTATTCTTCATGGATTGTGGTTTACATGGAGTCAATGTATCTAAAAAGTTTGGGTCGAGTCAGACTGCGAGTGACCATCACACAAATTATACAAGGAGGACAGGGGCTCAATAACGAAAATATTTTAAACAAAATCCCAGCGCTTTGTCGCCGCGATTGGAGCATAAATTTCCATTTCGTGACTAAGGAGACTAATCGTTGTGTAGATTTTCTTGCGAAGCACGCTCGATGTTTTCTTCATGGATCTTACACTCTGCTATTTCTATCGTTTGACTTGGGAGATCTATTGTAAGAAAACAGTCGCTCTCAACTTAGTGAGACATAGTTAGGAGGTTTTGCCTACTTCAGGGAAAGAGAATTCATCCTACTTTTTATATTTTTTAATAAAATTTGGTCTAAGCGATTAATATAAATTTTATTACCTATGTAACAATTAGTTAAATTATATTTTTTGTTAAAATAATTGGATAAATATTTGAAAAAGGGCATGAATTAAATTAAATATAGGCATCAAATTTTAATGAATTTGTCATAATCCAAGATCTTGTTAATTGCAAATTCCTGACATACTATAGTAAATCTCAAACACCAAAGGAATGCTTAGACAACATGTTTTCTGGATCCTGCTGATTTTGTATGTACATGCAGGTAATCTTCAAGTATCAGGACATATTATGGTTTCTTCAGATTATGAACCTAACCTCTGATCGAACATACATTGTACGTGGCAAAGAGGGGGACCTGAAGGGCAATGTAGTGAAGACTTAGCTCAGCCATTATCACTCAGTTGGTAGCACCCAATTACGAAGTGGACAAATAGTTCGTGGAGGGTTTTTGCTTTGGAAGGAAATATGGGAAAATGCTCTAAGCGATCCCCTTGTCCGTAGATATAGGTAGAGTCTAATCATCGGCACCGTCCCATTTCCCAAAAACGACGGCCGTGGTCCCTAGCTAGTTCTACCACCACTTGCTCTCCAGTAGGATCTTTCTTATCCTCTCCAGCATATATGAATCATGTCTTGCTTTTACAAGCCTCTTCTCAATTCCGAGATCCTTACTTGACATTCCACACTTCTACTGAGATTTGAAGCCTAATAAATGGAACTATATTCCTACCTCCCTACTAGCTACCATCGTAGTTGACTGTGCAAGCATATGCAAGTAAATGCGCATAAAAAAGAGAAAAAATTTGCAAAGTTCAGAGGAATGGTAATGTCTCTTACTAAGTTTGAGTTGAGTCTATCACAATATATCTACCACTTTTTTGCTGTTATTGTCCCACTTTTTCACGCTATTTCATGTTTCATCCGGGTGGAAATGACCACCAATAACAACAACAACAACAATAATTCTATTGTAAAAAGTTTCTCATTTGAAAGAAACATCAATTATACGCAACTTTTTTTGCATTTTAAAAAGAGTATTTTTTATGATTTAAATTTGTAACCTTTCGATTACAAGAAAATAACTTTATTAGTTGCTCTAAAATTTGCCCTCATTAAAATGCCTGCTCTTATGCAAAAACTGATATATATAATAGCATTAAAATTATTGTTCCATCGCTCATGGCTGAGTTAGTAGATGTTATTACCATCCAAGATGTGAATTTAAAATTAATCAACAATATGATTACCATTATTGTTTATATTGACTAAATTATCCTACATATTATAAATCATTTTTTAATATATATAGATAATTAAGTCAATATTTATTATAATAATTATAAAATCACAAAATTAATTACTCCCAAACTTTTTGTTATCACGAAATATTAACGAAAGATATATGTGATAGTCTATTAATCATTGCTTTAAAAATCAAACTGAAAGTTAAACTGATAAAATAAGAGATTTAAAATTTAAAAATTAATATTAAACTGATTAAAAAAATTAAGATTTGACATTAACTGAAACACAATTCAACCGCATAGAATAGACCCGCCAACAGGGTTGCTAGATATAACCAAGTTCTGTAGTTCACAATCCATAGTTATTGATGGATTGTGTTACCTAAATGCTTTTCCCCAGGTATATGAAAAGACAAGATACTACTTCGCTTAGGCTTCAAGTAAAAGATTGTGAGTTGGAAGGTTCATATGGAATCCCTTAAGCTCATAGATTTTTACATAACATTCAATGTAGTTATGCGGTCTAAGCCTGGAGCCATGTTTGCATCAACTTCGACGGAACAATATACAAAATGGCAGTTTTATTGGTTAAAATATTCTTTCTACGTTGAAAAGGGGGCATAAGTATTCGGAAAGTGTATAAGAACTGGATCTTAATTTTCATCATTGTAAATGAAAATGAACTCAGGGAAATATATAGTGAAGGCCCAATTCAGAGATCAACCTATGGCCGTTAGCCTTTTGAGAAGTGGACCTTAATTCCCTATTCTTAAAAACTGGATAGGTTTTAGTAAACCCATTCTGATATAGTCGGGATATCCTGGAGGCCGATATAGATAAATACTTAATGCCCATTTACTATTCCCAAGTTGCCCATTTAGTTCTTAAGCATGTGGTAGAATGAAAGCAATTCTAATACTTTGGTATTGTCAATGTGCTGAAACATTTGAGTCAAACCAAGAATATAAATTTTGATCTATTCATACATTCAAAAACACTTGAGATCAACATTATTGAGGGTAATAATCTTATTGGTGAACTGAGATTGTGGGATACACAGTAAAATTGGATCTAAACCATTGTTAATCTCTACAAAATTCTTTGCAAGAACTTCATAACATCCTTTCCCTTCTAGAGATTAACGGGGTGTTTGGTTGATCGGAATCACCATTTTATTCTTAATTTATTTTTAATAATAGGTTATCTAGAAAATAACAGGGTGTTTGGTTGACTGGAATCACCGTTTTATTCCTAATTTATTTTTAGTAATAGGTTATCTCTTTATTTGTTAGAAGAAAATATATAGAATATATAATTTAAGGGTTTACTTATTCCTCGAATTTAAGAAATAAGTAAATTCATCATCCTTTTATTTTTATCTATTCCAAATGAGTTAGGAATAAAAAAAGGAAATGTTGGATAAAAATATCCTTACAGAATTTATATAATTACTTAGCTATAAAAATATAATAATAAGAATAAAATAACAAATAACAAATAATAATAATAATAACAACAACGTAGTTAGTAGGAACTAATAAATTTTTGGTCTTTTTGTTAATTATTTCTTTGTTATTCTATATTTATGTTTTCAAATCAAATATTGACATTACATCATTATTAGAAATGCTTAGGAATAAATCAAACTAAGTAATACATATTTTATTCTATTCCTCGTTTATTCCATTCCTAAATAATCATAATTTCATTTCTTATCTATTATTGCAGGTAAACTAAACACCCTATGAGGTATAGTTTTGTACCATATCAACCAAAAAATGTACAAATTTGAAAGTTACTATACCAGGGCATAAGTTTTGGTTGGTATCAACGATTTTGCTTGGTACAGGCCGATACCAGCCGATACCAAGAACATTGGTAAATACCAAAGGAAGTTATGTAAATGTAAAATTTTGAAGGATTAATATTTTAAACAAAAAAACTAATCTAAAGAGAAAGGATTTGCTTGCTTCCTTTCACACACGCATAGCTAGACCTAAATATAAACTTCATATATCCCTCTTTGTGCCCAACTCCCTCATCTCCTATCCTCATCTGCTTTTGCTCCATCGTCCATCATGTTGCTTCTCCCTTTTTGCTACTTCTCTGCCAACTTTGGGTATCTTCTCTATCGTTGTCGTTGCATCTTTGTCCATCGCTGCTTCCTTTGTTGCTTCTTCGTCTGCCACTACTTCTTTTCCTGTCGCCTGCTTCATCTTCTTCAGCTCTTTTACTTTTATCTTGTGAACCATCACAAAGTCAAGGTTGATGATGGTGATAGTCAAAGATGCAGAAAGCATATTTTTTAAAATGTTTGGTAAAAGATGTGGCTTTCGAGTATCTATATAGAGACTAGAGATGTTTGTGGACAGTAGGTGGCTTGATAAATTTGTGGCTTGAATGCTTGATAGAATAAATTGTCACAGTTCATTAATTATTTGGGTGACTTGAGAAATTTGTGATTTTTATCAATTACAAATTTATAGTCAAAATTAATTAATTATGTCAAAGTGTAAAGTGAGTTAATTAATTATTATTAATTAACTATATTCCTACTTTAACATGTAAGATTATTAGTTACAGAATTTAGAGATACATCAATGATTAAATCTTAATTTTATAAATTTTGACCATTTTCTCAAGAATCATATCTAATTATATAAATTAATGTGATTTTTTATTTCATCATATCTAAACTTTCATTATTAACTTATTTAATTAGTTTCCTAATTAAATTAATATTATACTAAATTAAAAGGATTCATTTATAATATAAAGTTTAAGTTTAAGGATTATTTATATGTGCATATGTGTTTATTTTTATGATTTATAGATTGAGAACTAGAACGATGATATTAATGAAATTTAAAATTGTAATATTGATAAAAAAAAGCTAGAAAGTTGTGAATTTATTGTTGAATTATATAATTATACATAATAAGTTATACTTGTAAGTTATGGTTTAATTATGTCATAACACAAAATAAGTTGTAGTTGTGACTTTATAGTTAAATTATGTAATCACACTAAATGAGCAATAGTTGTGACTTTATGATTGAATTATGTAATTACACAAAATGAGTATAGTTGTGGGTTTATGGTTGAATTATGTAATCATACAAAAATAGGTTACAATTGTGAAAGTGTAGCAATCATTTATATAAGTTGGTGAAGTTCATTTGTATTTCTATATCATATGATTGTTAAGAAGTTGTTGTTGCTCCACTTCTTCTTGTTACTTTATCTAACTTATTCTATATTTTTCATGTCATTAGTAGTTGGTAATAATGATTTTAGGACTTTGAATATAAGATATGTGTCTATTCTTATAGTTCGAGTTGTGTCTATATTTTTTGAATATAAGATGTGCCTTGTATTGAGCAATACACTTTTTTTATATTAATTGATAATGAAGTTATTAATTTAATTTGACATTTTTTATTTATTTTTATAGATAAATGGAAGAAAGTTCAAGTATTCTTGATAATTCAGTCATTTTAAGAATATTCAATGATCCAACATGGGCTCATGTTAAATCGATTCTTGGAATGAAGAATCATATCATTTATTTGTATCACAATATACATTTGAAAGGTGGAAGAATCACCAAATTAAATAAGCATTTAGTTGAGATCAAAGGTAATGTAAAGCTTTATAAGAAAGTGAGTTATGATGTAAAATAGCAAACAAAAACTTAGCTTAAACAGCATCAACCAAAAAAGATAAAAGGCAAAGACTGAACTATAAAATGGTTGTGGCAGTTCTTTTTCTAGTGGTTAGGGTGATAGTGAAGATGTTGAAGATGGTTTTCCTACCCAACATAAAGGAAATATTGCACATGATATGAAGAAAAAAAGAAAATTGTCTAACTTTTTTGTACCATGAACAATTCATAGAGCTCAACCTTCAATTTGTAATGTCTTACAATATAAAAAAGCGGCTCATAATATAGACATGACAATGGCTAGATGATGGAGTAATTCAGGTATATCATTCAACGCTTCCTAGTCTTATCATTACTAGTTTATAGTAAATATTATTGAGTCTTATGGTCCAAGATATAAAGCTCTTTTAATTAATGATTAAAAAGTTAAACTTATGAGTGGCACTATTTATGAAATAAACGGTTATTTGGATGAAGAAAAAAATACTTGGGTAATTTATAAGGGTTCAATCATATGTGATGATTTAACAAACAGAAGACAGGAGCCTATTTTGAATTTTTTGCTTTATTATGCTAAGGGAACAATATTTTATAAGTTTATTGATATATCTGGCTTTATTAGAAATGTAGATAGTTTATTTCAAATACTTGATGAAGTTATAAATAAAATAGGGTCAGAAAACATTATTCAGTTCATTACTAATAATGATTATTCTTGCCAAGAAGTTGAAAAAAGATTACAAAATAAGTATAATTCTTTTATTAAAGTCCATGTGCTTCAATTTGCATTTACTTGAAATTGGAAAATATATAAGATGCTAAATACTTTCCTATCATTGATGAAACTCTGCAGAAAGTTTTAAAAAAAGTAACCAAGTTCATATATAATCGTATATGGGTCTTGAATTTGATGAAAAAAGATTTCATTAACAGTAGGAATTTGTATCATCCTGCTATTACAAGATTTATGACTAATTTCTTATTACTTTAATGTTTTATTCTAATAAAGAAGCAACTGAGACAATTGTTTACAAGTGATAAGTAAGTTACATCTCAGTATATCATGTCTAATGTTGGAAAGAAGGTTTATATAATTATACTTGAAGATCATAAATTTTTGTCTCAACATTATTTTGTAATATAAGTTTGTGAGTCTTTGGTAAGAGTACTTTATCTGACTGATAGTAATAAGTAGGCAACAATGAGTTATTTTTATGACGTCATGGAGAGAGCCAAAGAAGCAATCAAAGCTAATTTAAAAAAATAAGACTTCTTTATACACATCTTATCTTGCAGTCATCAATGAAAGATGAGGAAAAAACAACTTTATCCTTTACTATTTACAATTGGAGCATTTTTAAATCGTAGTATCTATTTTAGACCAAGTTTTGAAAAGAAAGTTAAAGTTAATAGAGAAATATTATTAACTAGTACAACAATTGCTGCACATTAAATAATGCAAGATCTCCTAAACTCACAAATGAAGGTTTATAAGGTTGCTTTCGATAATTTTGGGATGCTCATTGTTATTCATCAAAGAGACAAACTTAATTCAGGTATATATTTTTCATTTTTGTTACTTGTTAGAAATTAATTATTATTTTATTTTGTTTATAAGATTACTTTTTTATATCTCACTACCGCTTAGTAGGACCAATTCAAAAGTGGTGTTTTACAATTGTAAAGGTTTGCAATTCAAATTATGAGTCAATATGTGAATACAATAAAGTACGAAAGGACTTGGAGCGCGTTTGAATTCATCCATTCCAAGAAAAAGAATGAAATACAAAAGATTGAACGACTTAATCTTTATTCGATACAATTTAAAACTTCGAGAAAATTATGTTATTACCATTATTAAATTGAATATAATTTGTTGATAATTTAATTTTATTTGTTTATTAAGACTCTTAATAGAACAAGTAATTTTATAGATTCAATTTGTCTTGACTATATCAATCTTTTAGCAAATTGAGTTTTAGATAAACAAAGTTTGATACATAAGAGTGATTGAGAGATAATCTTGGAGTGATGATAAAGCTTATCTCAATGATGAAAATTTTGTATTAAAAGATAATTGAGATTAATACGACCTAAGCAAATATTCAATTGAATAAAATTTCAAAATTTTATTTCTTTTATCATTTTAATTTTACTTATATTTGATACATATATTAAATTCAATACATGCAATATAAATATAAAACTTTTATTTGTAAATGTTCTTATTTCAAATTTTGCCTATACTTAATTGTATTTCTCTGCATGGATTCTTATTGTAATACTTACAAAATCATGAAGCTTTATTATTATTTTTATTTAACATTTTGATATAATTATTCTTTATTCGATAATAAAATAGTAACATTTTAAGTACTTTATATTATACTTTATTTTATATTTGTATGATAATTAAACAATCTTTTTTATATTTTAAAAAAATCAAAAACTATTTATAATTTTTAAAAATTGCCCCTGACATTTACCAGTAATACCAGTAATAGTATTGTTATGGCATTCATAATATTGTTAGAGAAGTACCTACTTCTGATAGGTAGAAGCACATGAAGTCAAATGGCCAAAAAAAAAAAAGATTCACATATCAACGTCATTGATTCAACCACCATTGAGTTTCTCGTCTAAATCATGGGACTCAACCTACATCAAAGAAATTTAACACATATCGTCGTCCTTCTAGATGTGCATGTCCAACAGTCGGATGATGACCATTCTCAGCTTAGATACAGATGGAAGGAGCATTTTGTTTGTGATCAGTCACGAACAAGGATGGATTGCAGCTGTTTACATCCCAATGCACCCTCAGTATTTCAACTCAGCATTTCTGTCCTGGAAGAACCACTTTCCATAAAACACCAAACAATCTCAAATTTTACTTAAAAAGAACTGAAGGCTGAAAGCAAGATAGAAAATTGTGTTAAACCATTTAGCCCAAAATAGCTAGAACGCAGGCGGTACCCGAGGTAATTTTCCGTGCAGAAGATGTAGGAGATTTTTATTACTCAAAATTGTCTCCTTGGCCTAGATTCTGCAACAGAGACTCTAATTTCTCTGCCATCCAATTCCTGTATTAAAAGAATATCCAAAACAGCCATTAGTGTGTACCTTTACAGGCTTCAGAGCAGAAATGAAATAATGGCCAAACATAAACAGTATTAACATGACATCTTCCCGTATTCATGTGCGTATAGACATCAGTAGATAGAACATTTTGTAAAACGGGATGCAACCTTTTTATGAACAGAAACAATATCTAAACTATCACACACATGACGAATTAAAAGTACCATTGGGCTGATAGCAAACACTTTTAAATTATCTAGATGCAAGCACAAAGTTGGAAATGAAAGGATTAACTAGATCCTTATATCGTTAGGGAAATGGAATGGTAAACTTACAACACCATTCAAGGTCTCAATGGCATTGTTAACCTCTTCAGTGGAACTGTAAGTGACAAAACCAAAGCCCCTTGATCGACCACTGTCCCGATCATAGACCACTTTAGCTTCAACAACCTTTCCTTGCTCGTTGAACAAACTCTCAAGCGCCGAGTTATCAACACCCCATGAAAGATTGCCAACATAAATGCGATTTTCGGCATTGGAAGTGCCACCGGTTCTGGTCCCCCTAGAAAAGGAGCTTTCCCTTTGGGGTGGTGGTCCAGAATTGACTCTAAGAGCGCGTCCCTCAAATTGCTGCCAGAAAAATCTCAAACACACTTAGGTACTAACCTAATTACTTCAGCCACGAGAACTGTTACAACCTTAAAGCTCACAAGTAATTAGGATTTAAAGATATATTAGTAACCAAGTGAGTTCCCTGTGAATTTCAAGGGAGATATTTAAACAAGCTTTTCAAAGTTAACTAACTTGGTTACCAGCTATGTTATCTAGCTATCCTTACTGCAGATCAAGTTAACAAAGGCATGTAATCAAGTATAAATGACTAGTCAGGAAACTTAAAATCGCTTGCATCAATTATGGAAAAACAGATGCAAGTAATGAAGCTAATTACATAGCCATTGAACTGTTGAGCAGCTGCGTCAACTTCCTCCGCTGTCGACATTGTGACAAATCCGAATCCTCTGCTTCTTCCAGTTATCTTGTCATAGATTACCTTCCAAAAATCAGCAATGTCAGCAAATCGAAGTTAATCAGTCACGAGTTTTCACACTAGAATTATTAAAAAAAAAACATTTCGAAGAAAAGTTAATCTAAATTACAAATGTCCTACGAATTCAAAAGGCCAAGAAGAGGCAGTTGCCCGTTAACTAATTATTAAATGATCTAAATGCTGTCCATACTACACTCAAACATTGTCATGTAACTATCAAATTTGGCTCGAAAAGAAAGACCATCTCAAAAAGAAAAATGAAAACAATTTTGAATCATCTAGTATGAATATTCACCTCAACCATCTCAACATTTCCAGCATTTGCGAACAAGTCAGCCAGCTGGGAGCTGTCAACACTGAAAGGAAGATTGCCCACGAATAACTTTAGTTCTGGCGAGAAACTCGGCTCGTCTCCATCGCTCAAGACCTCCTCTTCTTGATCAAGACCCTGAGAAAAAGAAACTTTACGCACGAAACGAGACGAAAGGCACTTTTCTTGGAGAGCTCCAAAGGACCGAAAGACAGAAGTGGGAACCGAAATGGGTCTGAAGTGAAGCTTCAGAGAAGACGAGACAGGGGAAACAAAAGAGAGTGAAGTGGGTTTGCTTGGGTTGCATAAAGATACGATTTTGAGGTTCAAGGTAGGTAAGACGAGAGATGAGGCACAGCTTGTAGACATTGTCATCGCTTTACTGTTGGGTTTGCCTTCAAAGTTCGAAGATAAGTGTCTAGACGATAAGGCTATTGCTCAGGACTCGACTCAAACCTCTTTGCAGAAAGATGCCTTTAAGAGCAGAGGGTTTTGTGGGGTTAAGACTGGCACGGTGTTCATGTACATGATACTTGCTGTAGTAACAGCTGCAACCTGCCTGCTGATTTTTTGATCCGTCCACTAGGGCACTTTTACGCCCGCAAAGGTTGCATCAACCATTTCTAGCCGTTCATCTTTAAGTGATCGTTAAAGATGGACGATTACTCGTGAGAGGGCGGATAAGATGCTAGCGGTCATGCGGCAACTCCACAAATATCTTCCAGCTAGTGGACAGACCTGCGGAGAAATTTTACCCACAAAATGGTAGCTCCGTTCTCCAATCTTGAAAAAGTTAAAACGGTGAGTTTTGGTAAAGAGCTTAACAGCTCTTTTTTAGCTTTTCAATTCATTTTAGCTGGTTTATTTTAAAAAAAAATTATAAATTTATTTGGTAAATAGTTGATGGGATTGGTTGATTCAACTCAACCAATTATTTTTCAACCAGCTCTAAATAGGAGCGTTTCACAACTATAAGGTAATTTTTTTCAGCCAAATCTCTAAAGTATCTTATACACTCGAATCTCACTTCTTTCTCAAGTTTTTAGGCATTCCAAAGTCTGCACTCTTCTTTCATTGCTTTCGTTTGTTGTTAATAAACTGTAATAATATTATTATTATATTATTCTTTCATTCTCCCTTCTTTTGTTGTTGTTAATAATAATAATATTATTATTATTAGTATTAGTACTATTATTATTATTTATTATTATTATTATACTAATAATAATTATTATAATTATAATTATAATTATTATTATATGTTCTATATTTTTTATTAAAGTTATAAATTTAATTTTTATAGAATTAAATATCTAAAATCTAAATTCTTATAAGAATATTCATTGAAATACTAAAATATATAATATTTATATTCTTATTTTTTTTAAATCATGTCCTTATAAATCATTTTACACTTAAACAGTCAATACTAAACAGCTAATTTTACCAAACATCTTTAACAAACAGCTAATGTAATCCGTTGGTCAAATCAGCTGATATAATCAGCTATCAGCTATCAGCTATCAACTGATTGCCAAACAGGGCCAAAAACTTTCTCGTTACATCTTATCTTTGTTATTTATTTTAAATTTTAATACTGATGAGAGAAAATTTTGAAAATATCTTATTAGGGTAAGTTTTATGATAAGTAGATCTTTAATACTTACTTAATATTTTAAAAAAACTCTGGTAATTAGAAAATATTCAAATAAGCTTTATTATAAGTCATGTTTAAAAATCGATCTGAAAATTAAATTAATAAGATAAGAAATTTAAGGTTTAAAACGTTCAACTATATTAGACCGTCATAAACCTTATTAAAGATTAAATAAAATTAAAGAATTTGAAATATGATCGAAAGAAATTGTCTTCATGAAAAATTTAGAGTTTAATTAAAAATATTGTTAAATAAAAATTAATTGATTTATTTTTGTTTATAAAAACTAACCGATTAATTAATGAATTAATTAATTTTTAACAACAAAAATTATTAAAATATATCAAACCTGAAAATTAAAAATTGAGTAAAAAAGTTGTATAATTTAAGATTTTTACAGTTAAACCGACCAAACTAATTAAATTTTTTAATAATTGATTATAAGTAGATCCATAAATCTTGCTTAATATTTCTAATTTTGCATTGAAAATATTTATAGAAGTTATTCTATAGACAAATTTTAATCGATCTAAAAGTTGATTCATTATTATGATAGATTGTGGCTGAGATAACAACAATGTTAGTTTGTTTTATTGAATTATTTCCTCATGTAATTATTTTATTAAATGCTTTAAAAGTCTTCGTGTCAAAAATTCTAATCACATCAAACTTTTAGTAAAAATATACATGTGGATAATGGTTTTAGATTTCGTTTCGTACTGATCAGTACTGGGAGAATAGAACGAAATAAAGGTTTATTTACTAGGTGTAAATAAAGGTCAGTACTGGCCTATTTCGTTTGATACTGGCTGGTATTTATACTACCAGTCATATATCAGCCAATACCATTGTTTCGAATTCCATTCTATATCAGTCGGTACATGCCGTTTCGGCCAAAAATCGATACCAATACGAGTATAGGTGGTACCGATGAAAAATATCAGTCGGTATCGGCCAATTTGGGTTGTACCAGCCAGTATTCAAAATATCAGTCAAATACTAGCTAGTACCGAAAATTTTAAAAAATTGAGGGACTTTTTGCAAAATTTTAAAAAATTTTCAAAAATTTCCTCTCTCTCTCCTACCTCTCATTTCCTCCTTTTTTTTAGTTTTTAAAATAATAATAAATATTTTATTATTAATAATAATTGTAAATTAAATAAAACTTAAAAATAAATTATTTTTATTTTTATTACTAATAAATAAGAAATTATTTTTATTTAAATTTATTTAAATATTTTATATAATATTTATTAATAAATACTAATAAAATATTTTATTTCTTAAAATAAATAATTTTAAAATTATTATTTATAAACTAATATTTATTTTATATATTTTCAAT
>JANIJH010000004.1:59150181-59162232 GCA_024520975.1 Erythroxylum areolatum | reverse complement strand
TATGCTTTGATTTCGACCATTTATTCGATTTCGTTTCCGATTCATGTGTTAGCTTCGCTTTGATTCGCTATATGATCTGATACATGTTTGCGTTTCGTTTCGTTTCAATTTATGATCCGCTTTCCGTTTCGCTTAGTATCCATTTCTTTCGTTTCCGTGTTTTCCGGTTGGGATCCGGTCTCCGGATTGGGTCCCAACATATGGGTCCGAGTCCTGCGGTCAAAGTATAGGTTCGACGACTCTCCGATCCCCCTGACGATCTCCCGTCCGGGGGCTTCGGCTACTTGGAAGGGCATCTCCGCCTCTTGGCAATTCGTTCGCCAGGGCCTAAAATGGGAACTGGGTAATGGAAGGCGTACCTTTTTTTGGTTGGATTCGTGGTTTCCTGACTGGGGTCCTCTCCTTCGCGTCGCCTCCTCTCCCGTCCCTGATCATCTTCGTGTCGTCACCGTGGCCAACCTCACAAACAGCCGGGGCTGCTGGCTTTGGCAGGATATCCATCCGTACCTTCCAGCTGCGGTCTGCCTTGCAATCGCTCCCTGCTGCCCGGGTGTGAGGGACATCGGGCCAGACAGGGTGGTGTGGGCTCCGTCCACCCAAGGGCGATTTACCGTGCAGTCTGCCTATGACTTGATTGCTGGGCGTTCCTAGGGCTCCCCCCCCCAAGCTCTGGGAGATTATTTGGAAATGACCTGGACCCCAGCGAATTCGATCTTTTCTCTGGCTAGCTACCAAGCACAAACTTCTGACCAACCAACACCGCGTGACACGGCATTTGTCCACAGATGACAGATGCCCCGTCTGTGGGTAGGTTGAGACGACTGTTCATGTGCTCCAGGACTGTCCGCGGGTAGCAGCCTTGTGGCGACAGTTTCCTCGTGTGGCATTTTCCCCGCGTTTCTTTCAGGAGGACGCAGAGCCGTGGTTCCAAGCTAACCTTACTCGGCAGGTCAGGGTGCACCAGTACCCGTGGACCACTATCTATGAAGTCGCGTGCTGGCTCCTTTGGCGGTGGCGGAATAGCAACCTCTTTGAGGCTGGTTTTACTTGGCCGGAGAATGGCACCCGTATTATTCTCGAGTACTTTGAGTGAATATTTCGAGCTCACGTTTTAGAGACTTGTGTCTTTCCCGCCCCGGGTCTTCCAGTGGGTATCCTGGTGGGTTGGTCCAAACCCCTGGAGGGGTGGGCAAAGGTCAACACGGACGGTACCGTTCCCTCCGGGTCTCTTACCATGTCCGCTGGCGGATTAATCCGTGATTGTCAAGGAATCTGGTGTGGTGGGTTTCAGCACCGCCTTGATCGAGGTTCGCCCTTAGAAGCGGAGCTTTGAGGTGTGTATTCCGGCCTTCATTTGGCAAGAAGGGGTACCGCCGGGTCATAGCTGAAGTTGACTCGGTAGAGGTTATTAATATCCTCTCTGATCCTAATTTTGTACTGACTGGGGTTTCTTCCTTGGTATCAGGTATCCGCGAGCTTCTGCACCGTTCGTGGGAGATTCATCTCCAGCATGTCTGCCGGGAAGGCAACCAGTGTGCGGACCGCTTGGCTCACTTTGCTGTCCTCCTTCACCCGGGTCTCTATACTCTTCAGGAGCCGCCGGCTGGCCTCAGGGAGTTGCTCGGGCGTGATGCGGCTGGCGCGCTGTATTCCAGAAGTTGATGTTTGTCTTTTGATTTTCGTGTTTTCCTTTCCTTGTAACCAAAAAAAAAAAGCATTGGGAAAATAGTAATTTGAGTACCTTCTCTATAAGTTAGGCATTCAGTGCTCCAACTTGTAAGAGAGTATTGGACCATACTATGTGTATTATATTTATGTATTTATATTTGTGTATATCCCGATATGATATGCTTAGGAGTTAGTTTCCATACAATTACGTTAGCTTGATTTTTGGAGACAGTTAGCATGATATTAGGAAATGTTATGTGACTAGCTTAATTATGGAAGGATGTATATGTTGTGTACATATGAATAAGACATGAGGATGAATATTTAGAGCTTTCCCTTACAAAGGCATCAATTGACGCTTGATTCAAACCATATAAGGAACGTTTAAGTAAGCATAAGTGACCCTTAATAGTCTTTGTGTATCGGTCTATCAACATTGGCAAATGGTTGGACCTCCTTTTTCTTTATATAATCATGTCCCTCCACTTAGTTATAACCCGTTTGTTTTCAGTAACTCTTTCATTTGATTTTTTTTTTGGTTTAAGTGGAGAAAGGAAACTAGCGAGGGCTAACGCCTCAAGAATGCCACTGAGCGCTGATCATTTTGGAGCAGCAAACGTAGTCCTGGGGCTGGGTTCTCCCAAAGAGACCATCGAGTCATAGTTGACGAACCCTGCTTAGCGAGGAAGTTCGCACAGTGATTAGCTTCACGAAAAATATGCTGGAGAGAGCAACACCAGTCTCTTGCAATTAATGTCTTAATGTCCTCAACTAGAAGAAACATAGGGTGAGAATGGGGGCAAGAAGACAGCACCAGAGTCACCACATCTTGGGAATCAAACTCAACAACAACCCTTCGGTAGCCACGATCCCATGCCAAAGTTAAACCATGCCTAAGTGCCTGCAATTCGGATACCAAAATAGAAGCATGACCAATATATCCCGAGAAACCAATAAGCCAGCGTCCATATGCATCACGAATCAGACCCCCAAATCCAGCATCACCCGGATTGCCAAGAGCACTGCCATCCACATTTCATTTGATGATAACACCAATTATGATTCCTTTATAATTCCTGTAACTCAAGCTACATAAGCCAAAATTCAATTATGACTTCTCGTTGTTCTACATATGTAGTTGGTTATCTATCAAGAGACATATTAGCCACGAAAATAATATAGCTAGGAGAATATGTAAAGAGAGAACAATCAATGGAAGAATGTAATACTTGGTTCATTTTTCAAACTCCCACTTCAGGTATGTTGATTCTATTATTCCACTAAATATGGCAAGGTGAAGGAGCTGATGGCCTTGAAAACCTGAAGGACTTAAGACTTGCAATCCTGATGTTATTGATCCCACCAATGTCTTCAAACCACAATTAAAATATTTTATGTGTTTCAAAAATAAGAATTAATGTAATTACAAAATTAAATAATATCTCTTTCAAGATGTATGTGCATCTTGTTCTAGTAATTACATTCTTACATCCTTGGAATTTCACCATGAATCTGTGCAAAAACAGGTTGCTGGGGACCTGCGGTTGGGAAATTACATCCCACAACGTGGCAATCTTGGGGGTAATGTACCAATACAATGTTGGGAAAAATCAAGCTGAATTGTACGCATGGTCAGAGCACCAAGGATTAAACAATTTTTCATTAGCACGGTTTCCCAAAAGCATTTGAGCGCAATCCGATCCAGGAATTGCGATGACGACGGATTTCATTCTGAAGTCGACATGTGGCCGTTACCTTGCTGATCTCTCTTCGAAACCAATATGCACTTTCTTATGCACAGTAAGTCTGTGATTACTTCACCGCTTGCCTTCTCTAACAACGATACAATCAGGGACGGATCCAGAAAATTTTTTAAGTGGGGGCAAAATTTAAATAGGAACAAAATTTTATTTTTAGTGGGGGCAAAGTTTTAATGGAAGCAAAATTTTTTTTTTTTTTATAACATCAAAAACTTAAGATAATAAATTTTTTATATAAAACTTTTTGGGGCCAGTGGGGGCAAGTGCCCCCACTTGCCCCCATTGTGGCTCCGTCCTTGGATACAATGATGCCGGAGAAACAAGGGAGGCTCAAGGTATCCGAGGCTGCGATGCTCCTAAATTTTTAAGTCATAGTTAATCAAATAATTCTTAAAATATATTATTAATTATTAAATTTCTTATTAGTTTCAAAAAAGAGGAAAATATTTTACATAACATAATTATTGGAGCTGCCATATTTTATATATATATATATATATATATATATATATATTCTAAAAACTATATACAAGTAATTTACTGGCTAACTTAAACTCCACTCAGTCCATCCTATACTATGAAATTATCATTAATTACTCGATCTCTTAAAAAAAATAAAATAGCAAGAGGTGAGCTGTCAACTTAATAAAAATAACCGATCTTACCCTTAAAACTAAGTAACTCAATAATTAATTATAACACTTAATCAATCGATTTAATCAAATACAAACATCTCAAAAAATTTACTTAGTTATGATTAACACAAATATTAATAGTAACTGTTATTTATGCTTTATTTCAATATTTAACTAAATTTTTTGGGTCCCGCTTAACTTAGTAGGCATAAATCTAATGGTCTATTGGATTATCTCATTATAATCTCTCATCAGTGGAAACATAATTAAATAAAAATATCGGCACAAGGTACCTTGGTATCTGCTCTACGGATAGATACCTAACCACTACTCACTTATATTAACTCAACCTACCCTTCTAAGACTATCGAATGTAGTCTATGTTAGGCAAGCCACTAATTCTAATTATTCACAATTTATTATCCACAGTCTCTACTTAATTAACACATTTCCTGTCAATTTAACAAGCAAGACATCTAATAAAATGTCACAATAATATAATAATAAAATACCTTATACCACATTAATTATTTAATAATTAAAGTAAATATAATTCATGGATGTAAGTATTAATTATTAATTAAATTAATGATTAATTCTATACTTTATTAATAACAAAAATGATACTTAATTTTGAAAGTAAAGTTCAAGGATATCCTTACCTCAATTTCGAACTAAACTGATTAATAATCTCAATTTCTCCTTAATCGACCTTTCAAACCTAGAATTTATAAATTTTTATTAGATTAATTTATCAAAATTTTCTTACCCAAATTTTCCAATTTATTATTAATTATAAAAATAATATCCTTAATATCCTTACTAACCTGATCTCCATAATTATTAAAATACCCTTAACTAATTAAAAGTCCATTTCACCTTTATTTCAATTAATACTAAAAATGCTCTTCTTACAACAAAATTCCATATTTATCTTTAAATTTTCTACACTTCTCACTATGCTCGCATATGCAACTTAAATTTCAAATTTACCCTTAACTTTCTGCACTATCCATTATGCCATTTACATGCAACTTAAATTACAGATTCACCCTTAACCTCCTGCACTTTCCATTTTACCCCTACATGTAACTTAAATTTTCAAGCCAATGTCACCATCATCACCCTCTCCACTGCCTCTCTCTTTTCTTATTTCATCATTTTTCAGCCCCATTTTCTCAATTTTTGTCCCTTCATGCAACTTCCAAAAATTATCTCAAATAACCACAACATGTAATCTAACTACAAACTAGTGTAGGGTGATCAAAATCACACAAATAAAGATACAAAATAATTGCTAGAATTTTTACCAAGTGAGGAATTTTAGAGTTGTGAAGCTCCACAACTTCCTCCAAGTTTTATGCAAAACAAACAAAATGAAGGAATCTATAAGAGAAATGTTACATGCAGAACAAAGAGGTGCATTTTGATACACTCACCAACTAAAATTTTGAGAGAAAATGAAGAACAAAATGAAAAAGGTGGTGCTGTCTTTTTGGTGTTCTTTTTGTTTTCCAAATTTTGCCTTTTATACAACATATTAGTTATGGGCTGGGTTGAGCTGTGGTTTTGATTTAATTAGCTTTGTGGGCTTTACAAAGGCACTGCTAGCACTTCAGACGTCCAAATAGATGGGAACAGGATTAAACACATGCTTTAAAATGTCTTTTTGTTATTGATTTTTTAAATATAAATTTAAAATAATGATTAAAGAGATATAATTGAACATTTTGTAGTTAGAGGCCAACATGTGGTCAATCCTAATTGGTGTTGAATGAAGATTGTGTCTCAATACCATCTTCAGAAAACAACTAGCTTATACAAGTTGATTTATTAACGGAGTATTTGGTTAATTGGAATCACCATTTTATTCCTGATCTATTTTTGGTAATAGGTTATTTATTTTTTTGTTGAATAAAACATACAAAATATATCATTTAAATTTTTACTTATCATTTGAGTTTGGGAAAAAAAGTGAATACATCCTCCCTCCTATCTTTATTTATTTCAAGTAGGTTCAGAATAAACATGAGAACTTGTTGGACAAAAATATCCTTAAGAAATTTACATAATTACTTAGCTATAGTAATAATAATAAGAAGAAGAAAATTTAATATTAATAATAATAACAATTTAATATTAAAATAATTGTGAAATATACATGAGATGAACATCGTATATAAATCAATTTAATAATACTGAGATGATGATCCACATCAACTCTTAAACCAAACTTAAACCAGTTAAATTTAACTCAAATAAATAATATAAGATAACTATAATAAATTTTTAATTTAGGTCAACTTTAATTGGTTTGGATCGAATTTAAAAAATTAGTTATGTTGTCATAAAAATGATATTTGATTTATTCATATATAATCTATCACCATTATTTCTAAAACAAATTAAGAGAAATGATTTTCTAAAAAATTAAAAACTGAAGGAGATTTTTAATAATCGTAAAGATTATAATTTTTTAAAGTTCCTTAAATCGCACACGCTCTTTTACCTTATTCAATGATATGCATGCCTGATAATTAAGTAGTAACTATTTTATTTCAAACTTCTCTCTTATCACTCCTCCTAAAAGATCATAAGAAACTAAACTATTATTATTAATATAATCCTACTAGTAATTATATAATAATTAATATGATAAGAAGAAAGACATAACAATAATCTAAACTTTCCCTTTTTCACACGAAAATATAAAATATTTTTCATGAAGGAAAATTGAACACGAAATTACAGATTAATTTTATAATTAATCAATACAATTAATTAACCATAGGATTGTAATATGTTATATTCAATAATTGTGTGTATAAATACCTGAAAATTGAGGAACGATTGAATCCATTGTTGTTTTATGTAAAGCGACGTAACAGAGATGCAGAGGATTGATTACTGTTATTCCAACCTCTAATTAGCAAAAAACACATACAGTTTTCAATGAAGCGATTGTATTTAATATCGGTTAACAGTAGGACCTTTTGTGCATTGTAAAATGTAGGTCAAGCTTACCCATCATAACAAGCCTGTGAACACAGGTCTAATGACATGTTAAAGAGAGAATTAAAAAGCTCAATTATCTTGACATCAAATTAATCGAAGTTTGTACAAAATTATATTTATTATGCTAGTCCATAAAATTAATGACAAAATTCTATCATTTCATGCTTTACTCAATTGGAAATATGCAAACGGTAGTTATAAATTAAGGAAAGAAATCCAAAAATTACTAAGAAATTATATGTATAATTATTAGTTAAAGTGTGTAGTTTGAGAAATATGTAAAAAGTTTTAAAGTTTTGTATTATAAACTTCAAAGACCTGTTTTAAAATGACATTACATTACATTATAAATCTTTTTTTATATTTTTAATTTATTATATATTTAATCATGTTTCAATTTTAAAAATAAATTTATATAAAATCTATATAAAATCTTAATTTTATAATTTATTTATTTAGAATAGTAAAAAGATATGATAACTTGTATTGCGTCTTTGATTTATGAATACATTTAATGTATTCAACATTATTTATATTATGCCTCAACTTAAGAACTTCTGAAATTAATCTTCAATAACATATAAATCAGCATTAATTATTATTATTATTATTATGAGGTGACACCTAGTTTAAGATAGGGATAGGATACAGTGAACAATTAACCTCTTCGTCATCCCAGTACACTCTCCACATATCGATCGACTTTGTTTTCCTAAGGCCCACTAATCATGAAAACGTTGAGAGGACTCAAGAGTTCAATGAATGTGTTCCAACTCCAAGTGACTCGGAAAGCAAAAGTGTACGTCTACATATGAAGTGACTTTGGTTTTGAGGGTCGTAGTTATATCTCAGAAACTGAAGGGTATTGTTTGTGGAGAATGATTTTGGAAAACGACCTTACATGTGAGGTTAAGAAAAAGTGTAGCCTGATGCATTGAATCGCGAACGACTATACAGTTCATGTGAGAAGAGAGGGACTCTACTGTTATCACGAGACCACCTCACAGTCTCAGAGAGTCTAAGTTAGTAACAATACTATCCATCTATGGAGTCGTAGGAGTCGCAGTTGGTGGATGCAATAGGTTGCAGGTTATGGACCACTTGGACTATTAAGAGTCTCGTGAGACGTTTTCTCTTTGTAACATCGGAAAACAAGTCCCATGAGAGAGACCGCAGCTTTGTTGGCAGCTATTGGTTTAATTAATTAGTTTGATATTATCACTTTGGAATATCATATACAGCCATATTTGATATTTGATATTCCGGAAAAATAAAACAAAATATTTGAGAGTAAATGTTTAATGTCAGTGCTACCATACTTAAATGTCGTGTTTGTGTAATAGATAAATTAACTAGAGAAGGATATGAATCTTCAAAATTTTATTATTTTTATGGGTTTGCACATTTAAAATTTATTATTTTGCATGTGTTTGACATAAATTTGACTATAATAAAATTAAAATTATGTAATTTCTTAATTGAAGACAAATTAATTTAACTTTTTTTAAAAAGAGCAAACTAAATTGTTGAATTCTTTAACATGTAAAAAAAAGAACTATAAAGTTCTCATTTGCTAATCCAAATGTAATTTTACTTTAGAAGAAAAAAGAAGAATTATGACTATAATTAAGTTTTTACTTAATTGAAATCTGCGTTCTAAAAATGTATTTAACTGTTAATGATGTTATATAAAAGGAGAAATTGGTTAAAGACAATGTTTTAAAAATCAGACTGAAAGTTAAACTGATAAGACAAGATTTTAAAGTTAAATAATTTAAAATATGATTAAAAAAGATTTTTTTATTATCGAAAATTTAAGGTTTAATTGCAAAAGCAACTATTAAATAAGAATTAATTGTTTTATTTCAGTTTATAAGTATTTATTAATTTTAAAAAATTTACTAACTAATTAATAAATTGATTAATTTTTAATAACAAGAATTAATAAATCGAATTAAAAATTTAAAAATAAAATAAAAAATTGAACAATTTAAAATTTTTACGATTGAACTGAACAAATTAGCTAAATTTCTTAATCATTAGTTAAAAATATGCTCATGATAGATAATGAATTATAATTAGATTCAAATTTGTGACATTTGATTCTTTGCGTCCCTTCCAACTTTATTATCGTCCAAAAATAACGCCTTCTTGTGTGCAAATAATATAAAACGATATCGTATTCGAGGTAAGGATCTCACTGTCAAATATAATCTTAAGTTATCAAAACGATATCGTATTTGAGGTAAGGATCTCACTATCAAATATAATCTGTAGGTTACCAAAACGGTATCGTATTTGGGGTAAGGATCTGACTGTCAAATCTAATCTGTAAGTTATCTTGAATGCCATGTCATAGATCTGACTCTGGATAAGTGGATAGTATCTTTAACGTCATGTCATCTCTACATTATCAAAGTTGTACAACCTTTATATATATATATATATAATTATTACATATATTTTATTATATTTATATGTAATATTATGTATTCCCTATCGATCTTATCCTCAACTTGTCGGCCGCTTTACAAACCCCAAACTTATCCTCATTAAGATACGATTACCTGTATATATATATTTTTAATAGACTCACGTAATATATAAAAATAATTATTTTATAAAAAATAAAGCTACTTAATATTAAACTTCTCAAAAATGTGGCAAATTAGATTTTAACTGATCATTGTTTTTTAAAAAATGGGAAAATTTTGATTTATTGAATAAGTTTTGGAAATATATAGTAAATTATTAATTTATATGATTCAAATAAATTTATTTGATGACTATAAATATTAAAAATTTTCAAACACTCTTAATCATAAATTTTATTTTATAAAAGTTGCCTAAGAAATAATATAATAAGTAGGGAGTAAAAATGACGGAGAATTTATTAATTATATATAGGGTTCTTTTCAACAGTATTTCCTTTTATATCAATTTTAAGTTTAAATTGCCAATAGAAGGGCAATTAAAATTATTGGACTTCTAAATTAAATTGAAGTAGTTCTCAGGTTGCAATTTTTGGTTTGAATATAGGATTTTCGAAAAGGACGGACTGAAATGTAGTTTTGGTTGGTTGATGAAAATGAAGTAACAAACTTATTGTCTATTTGAATGGATTTTTGAGAGGTTAATAAGCACTTTTCTTCACTATAAAATCTTTTAAAAAAAGAATGTTTGACTGTAAAATAAAAAATTAATTTTTTAATAGATATGACTTTTTTGACAGCCAAAATATATCTTTTTAAAAAGCTCAAATTTGGAACTTCTAAAAAAGCCTCTCAAATGATTTTTTCGGGTAAAATTTTTAAATCAATTAATGAGTCTATTCTTTAGTCACTTTTACCCTTATGTTTTACACGTAATTCTTACAATATCTACAAACTCATCTTCTCGTTTATTATGTATTTAACTATTTACTCATCTTGAATATTTATTTTCGTATTTATATAATATTATTTGACTTTTTATGTCTTAATATTTATTTTTGATATTAGTTTACTTATGTTATAATTCATATAAAAGATTTAGTTAGATATATTTTCATTTATGTTTCATATGGTTTAAAATTATATAATAATTAATATATTGCACTTTCTATATTGTTTAATGTACTTTAAATAATATTTATACGAATAAACAATTTTTATTACAAAATAAAATATGGTTAAATTAAATTTTTTATTTTTATATTGTTAAACAGTCTATTGTATGAAGCTCTTTCAAAAAAAATTCTTTTTAAATGATAGCCAAATAGTCAACTGACTTTTTAGAAAAGTTCTTCTCATAAACGATCTACTGACAAAACCTCTATTGATGTAAACCCAGCCAAAAGCTTACACTACAAGAAATTGTATTTTTAATGAAGATAAAAGTTGTCACTAAAAGTAGTAATATTCGTCACTATTATTAATAGTGACCAATATTTGAAGTCATCACCTCCCGTCACAAACACCTCCGTCACTACTAAAATTGTGACTAATTTAAACAATGGTCACAATAATGCAAAACTTTTGTGACATTAATACTGACACTAAAACTTGTTAAATGTGTGACAAAGTTATATGGTCACAATAACTTCAAATATTTATGACAAGTTTATCATCACAAATAATATAAAGTAGTGACGAGTTAAGTCGTAACACAACTTCATTTTATTGTGACAAAATTGCCGACACTAAAACTTATCAAATATGTGACAACACTATATGGTCACAACAACTGTACTTATTTATGACAAGTTTGTTGACACAAATGATATAAAGTAGTGACAAATAAAGTTGTAACAATACTTCATTATATTGTGACAAAAGTGCCGACACTAAAACATATGTAATTCGTGACAACATTATATGGTCACAACAACTTTACATATTTATGACAAGTTTGTTGACACAAATAATATAAAGTAGTGACGAATGAAGTAACATTACTTCATTTTATTGTTACAATATTACCGCCACTAAAATAATTATAAATAGTGACAAATATCACTAATAATTTTTTTATTAGTGTCCATTACTTCTTAGTCACTAATATTTTAATAAAAAAGTGTCAACTTCATTACGTCACAAAAATAAAAATTAGTTCTTACAAAAAATATCATCACTAATATGTTTATTATTATCACAAATAAAACTATCAATTCAACGAAATTACATTAGTTGTAAAAGAAATTTGCATAAGCGGCTATATTCTCCAACATATTTTGTCACAAGTATAAAAGTTTATATGTTACAATAACATTGTCACTAAATAAGGAATATATGTTACAATAAATTTATCGATACATCTAATATGTGTAAAAAATCTTCACTAGAAAATCCAATGACTGAAGAGGCTGAGTAGGCATCTGTCAAATGGACTAGTAATGCTCATGTTATCATCCATGGGGTCAAATGGACTAGTCATGCTCATGTTATCATCCTTGAGCTCAGTTATGGTTGATTGTAAAGATGTTTCCAGTTCCT
>JANIJH010000004.1:59119621-59135438 GCA_024520975.1 Erythroxylum areolatum | reverse complement strand
AATAATGATGACAAGAAGAAGATGTCTTTAACGCCATGGGATAAGTGTGAGGAGCTCAATACTGGTTATCCTCGATAACATATTCGTTGTTTGATTTTCCTTCCAACTACAGTGTACCACTTCAAAGTCATAGCCAAAGAGCTTTGGAACCATATATGTTAAAGGGGGTGGAGATCAATAGTTCTAGTAGGAATTTAAGGCTTTGATGATAGGTCTGAACTTGGAATTTCTTGTCGTAGAGGTAGTGGTGCCACTGCTTGATCGCCCTAATGATGACTAGAAATTACTTCTCGTACATTAACAAACTAAGGTGTAAAAATTCCTTCTCATACATTAACAAACTGAGGTATCTATTAGCCATCATCTTATTTAGGGATGCAATCAAACAATTTTCTTATTATAACACCACCTTAATGTCGATTTTCCATACATTTACCTTGAGAACCAATGGCTTAGAAAAGTCGAGTAGATCTAGAATTGGGGTCGAGATGAGGGCCTTGTTAAAAGCCCGCTGTTATCTTTCCCCCCAAGCCTACTCGCTTATCATCTAGGTCTTGAGCAATTCATTCAAAGGTTGGACCAACTAAGTGTAGTTCCTGATAAAATGCATGTAATACTCGAAGAGCCCTTTGAAGTTTCTTAAGTGATTTGAGTACCAACCAGTTTCAAAGTATTGCCACCTTCTTTTCATATGTGGCCACCTCTTCCATGAAGATCAAGTGTCCGAGGTACTACACTGGTCTTGCCCCAAATATGCATTTGTTATTGCTAAAATACATTTGATGAGCTTAGAGTGTTCTGGGAGATTCTCTCAAGTGACACATATATTAATGGAAGTCATTGCTATAAATAAGGATGTTATCGAAGAAATGAGTATAAATATCCTAAGGAATGGGCAAAAGATCTCGTTCATCAAGCTTTAGAAGGCTGATAGTGCATTTGTAAATCTAAAAGGCATTACAAGGAACTCGTAGTGTATTTCGTGGGTTTTAAAGGTTGTTTTAGCTATGTCTTCCTCACTCACTCTGATCTGATGGTATTTGAATGTAAGATCCAATTTGGAGTACCAATTAGATCCATGCGATTTGTCAAGCAAATCTTCAATCAAGGGAATAAGAAACTTGTCCTTTATAATGTGCTTATTCAATTCTCGATAGTTGATGTATTCACTGAGAGTTGTCATTCTTCTGCACCAATACTACTAGAGACATATAAGGGCTTAAGATGTGCAGATGAGTCCTTGATGTAGTAGTTATAACACTGCCTTCTTAATCACTTCCTTTTGCTCCTCCTGAATAATGATAGAGACGAACATTAATAAAGTCTAATCCTTCCTTGAGCTTGATTATACAGTCTTGGGTTCTCTTCGAGGGCATGAACTCTACTATCAGTGTTTGGAGCTTGTCCATGAATGAGACATGTTCTTCTAATTCCATTTGCTATAACTAGCATTTGAGAGGGTTTGTTAACTATATCATATATAACCCCTTTACTCGAGCTCCTTTTATCTTCTTATTTAGCTTTTTCCTAACATAATCTTCACTTTTTGTCTCTTGTTACTTGATAGGGTCACTAGTTTCCCTTTCCATGTAAACCTCATGACTTGTGTCTTGTAGTTACATAAGATGCCATCGATTGCAGCTAACCATGGTAACTTATCTTGGGACCAGCTACGACCATAATGTGAATACCTGGAATGCTCTCCAATTGATCATGCTCCTTTTTGGCCATGAACTTATCTAGGAAGCTATATGTACTTTCGTTGTCTATTAGTATTTGTATAGGTCTCTATAGGTGTATCCTAGCACCCACATCTTCTTATATTCTTCTCCATCCATTCCCCCTATCATCGCCTGTAAAGAGACATTAGGATACTTTAGTTCCATCATAATTTCCCTATCTTGCTTAGGCCATTCTTCCTTTGTTTCCTTCTCTCTATCGATCTTTTATAATTGAAGTTGTTTCCTTCTATATATATAGCCCAAGACATATCTCTCATCATACTAGAAGCATAATCCTTTAGCCCTCTAATCGTTGAATTCTTTGTTACTTATGACCTTAGTTAGAGTTGGGTTTTAGGTTAGGCCGCCTTGTGTCATGACTCTTTAGGATTTCAAGGTAGATATAATTCCTCAATCAAGTTAGGTTTTAAGGCACAAAATGGTTGAGTATCTTACTTTAGTGCTCAGGTTCCTAGTCATTTTGGATGGATAGCTAGTTCAAATGTTTCCCTTTATGTGAAGCGACATGGAATGGACAACCAACATTATTTCCTTTTTCCTCACAGTAAGTATGTCTATTAAAGAGTACGAGGCTTGAGGAGTTTGGCGGTAACCTCCAACTCAGGTTTTAATCCTTTTAGGAAGAATTCAATCAAATATTCCTTTGATAATATGAGCTTATTAGAATATATGTCAAACTGAGCACAATAATCTTGCACCGAATATTCCTATCATAGTTCCTTGAAATCACCTACAGGGTCATTAAAAACTTCCTTAACAAATCTCTGTTTAATCATATCCTTCAGCTTACCATCTTAGTAATTCCACATAAGCACGTTTCTTTATGAGAAGTTGATACCACTCTTGTGCATCCCATTTGAAGTTTATCATCATGATCCCCACCTTCTTTTTATTCGGGGTGTGATCTATTGTAAAAAATTTCAAACTTATATAGCTAACTCTTCATCTCATTCCCTTCAAATAAGAGAAAATTGATCTTGTTGAACCTTAACGGGGTTATATATATTTCATTCCCTATAACTTTCTTGTAAGTGGTGTTATTGGCCTTGCTCAGTGAGCCATGCTCCGTCACTCCCACCACCATTCTCATGAACTAATGAAGTATGATTTTCAACTCCATAAGGTCCTTCTCCTATCTTTTCTCTGGCCTTGATTTTCAACCAATAATTTCTAATTTATGAGTTAATTTTTAAGGTTTTTAGGTTTTCCTTAATCCTTTAAAGTTTATTTCCCTCATCCCTTTATTTGGTTATATTCTGAGATTCATTTGCTCTAATAACAAGTTATTACCTGTGAATAAGGAATATGAAGATACGGAAACCACTCACAGAAGAAGAGGGAATGAGAGAGAAAAGAAAAAGTTACAACAATATCATTTTTGAAATTTGGATGGCTTATTAGGGATGTTACATGATATAAACCCATGAGCTTTCATTAATTGACACATATAACATGTTCGAACATAGTTACAGCAAAATTGAAACTTCAACATTTAGGAAATCTTTATGCTATGCTTAGATGACTGCATTTCTCTTGTTCGTTGTACATGGCTATTTCTTGCCTCTGTATGGCTTCGTCTTCACCTAACAATGGCAAGTGATAGCTAAGGTGTCTCAATGTGGCTAGGGTTTGGAAAGGATGAAGTCAACCTTGCTTGGCTATAAGGTTAAAGTAAACATGGACTAGAGTATAGTTTTTTGGTTGCAAGATTAAAGTAATCTAAGGTCAGATCAATGTTGTTTGGCTACAAGATTAAGTAGTATTAAGCATAAAAATGGACTATAAGTGAATAAATTTGTTATAAAATGATAATAGTCCTCATTAGAAAAAGATACTTGCATGATTTTTTATTTTTGCAAATACAAGATATGATAGATATCATATATATTTCTCATTCATGCTTTTGAGTATTTGATACTGAATTTGGATTCAATATTGCTACAATGTTTAAGGCATAATAAGAAATAGATCTTTTGAGTAAGAATAGCTAATCCAAGTTTATACAAAAAGTTTGTATATGTTATATCAAAGAAAATTTATGCTTACTATAAATGACAATAATATAAAGTTTGATAATTAAGACTATCTTTTCATGCTATATTGTTTAAATCAACATAATGAAAATCATAACATTGTATATGAGGATATACTTGTCCTTTGATTATCAATCGTAGATTTTAGATATTGTTTAACAAAGGAGTAATATAAGTTCTTCATTATTTACATCATCTATTATTTTCACTCATGATGTAAGTTTATAGCAAGTTAGTCTATATCACACTGGTCAAAATTGAATAATTCGATTAGATAAAGAAGGCCTTTAATTTAATTTAAATTAAGTAGCTTTACCACCTATTTGTGAGCATTTTCTAGCTGATAAAATGATAAGAAAGCTATTTGAAAAGGGAACACAAGCATCTAATTAATTGTAACTAATTTATTCAAACAAATAGGGTCTAATAAATATAAAGGTAACATATAGGGCTACGTATTTCATCACTTTTATAAATGACTAAATATGATAATGTATATTTAATTTATCACAAATTAAAAGCATCAAATTGTTTCATAAAATGTATTATTTTGGTGGATAATCAATTAGACATGAAAAAAGTAAAAGCATTAAGAATTGATCAAGGGTAAGAATATTTATATGATATGTTCGAGATAGTATAAGATATAAAAGGAATAGAAAGATAATTGACTATTTCTCAAACACTACAACATAATGATGTTGTAGAAAGACGAAACAAAATGTTTCTAGAAATGGTTATGTCTATGATGACATAAGGAGACTTATCTATCACCTATTAAGGTGATGCCTTTTTCACAACCACTAATGTAATTAATCACATACTCACTACATCAGTTACAAGCATTTCATATGAATTATAGAACCCAACATGAAAAACTTAAGAATATAAAGTATGTCAGCTATATTCATATTCTCTCTCATAAATATGAGAAATTAAGCCAATAAGAGATTGAAAGTATCTTTATTAGATATTATGAATCCTGAAAAAGTATACGTTTATAAAGGTAATGAATGAGTAACTGAATTTAAATCATGAGATGTCACATTATTAGAAAATGACTTCTTAAAGTAGGGTGAACTAAGAAGAGACCTTTTTTATATGATACTCAAGATCAAAGTGACTCAATTACATAAAAATTAGGAAAAGGGACCTTGTTTAAGCAGGAAAAATAAAAAATAAAGAATTAACCCGAGATAAATTTTGATTGCAAACCATAAAGAGTTTACCTATTTATTTTATTCAAGTGGGAGTAACAAGCCATTTATGAATTTGTATCTCACAAATCTTGTTTACGTAGAAGTAATTATAGAATAATTTCTTGACATCATTTACAAACAAGGCTCTTATTAGTCATACTAAAGACGTATAGTTGAAAGCAGTAAAAGAAAAAAAATTAATTCTTTGAACTCTAATCAAGCATGTGACATGAATTAATCTCCCTAATGGTTGAAAAGTTATGGGGAACAAATGTGTTTTTAAAATAAAACAAAATATTGATCACAGTGTCAAAAGATATAATACATATATTGCTATTAAAGGATATACATAATATTGAACTAAGAGAGGTTTGAATTGACATTTTGATGAGAAAAAAACATGATTACTTCTAATGAGTTTTTTATTTTTATAAGAAGCAAATAAGAACAAAATTAGTCATAAGCTCAAGAAGGTAGTTCATTAAGTTGATAAAAAGAAGTTGAAGTTTACAGCCATCAAAGTGATGATCAATTCAATAATAATAGAAGATCAATGGACATTAAGGTCATTCTATATTTTTTTAATTATAAATGTAATATCATTTTGTCACTTTGATAATCTTGAAGGCTCATTATGCATAAACATTTCATATCACCATATTCTATGAGTCTTTTCATTCATTAAGAGGTATTGAAGTTTTAAATTTTTAAAAGAAAAGCTCCTTAATCTTTCAAACACTCTATGAGGGAAAATTTTTAAGTTTTGATTATAATTTCATTAAACAAATCAAGTTTGAGCCTTGAATTTGTTAAAATCATGTTTTGAGATGATTAGTTGACCAATGTAGGTTAGTAGTCAGTAGTCAACTAATATTAGTTAAATGTGCAATAGGTAATTTTGTTGACACATTGTTTCAAACAAATGTGATAATGTGGTTTACTAATGTCCCTCCAAAGACATATTACTCAGTTAATATGGATGAGAGGTAAACCAATATGCAACGACTAGCAAATTTTGTGATGCATACGCATTAGTCGACCATTATGATATAGTTATCAACTAATGAAGGCTAAACTTATAATAGGGTTGTTTTTGATACATTGGTTGGCCAATGTAGGTTTGTGGCAAACAAATATCTATCTAAGGTACATATTTGTTAACTAATACGCCTTATTAGTTAACTAATGTCTCAACGGCTAGTGAATATGTGCATCCAATGCACATTGGTATATTAATGTGCTATATTAGTCAATCAATGCTTTATAACTAGCTATTATAATGGTTAGTTTTTGGCTCCAATTTGCTAGTAGGGGTCTTATAACACTATAAATGCATATTTTCTCACTGTTTATTGCCTCAAGAAGCATTTGTATGTCTTTCACTCACATTTTTAAGTGTTTTTCAATAATTTGAGCATCATTGTCTAATATTTGTGTGGGTGAGCCTCATTCGAGTTATCAAGTGATAAATTAAGGTATTTTAAGTTAGAAGATTTAGTGGGGCATCATATTATTTTACTTAAGGGTGTTCCAAGTAGTATCAAGGTTCCTCTTCATTGTTAAGGAAGATTGGAAAATGGGTCCTTTTTCTTAAGAAAAGATTGGACAAAGGTTATTCTTTAATTTGAAAGAAGAATTATAATGGATTTCCAAGAAGAGTGTTAAAAGTGAATGTAGGTAAGGGTTGTTTACTAAATCACTATAAATCAGTTTGATTCTCTCTTCCATATCCTTTATAAATTATTGTTTAATTGTTTGATGGATTTATGTTAAGTAATTTCTTCATCCTTATTATATTGATTATTATCAATTGAGTACATTTATTAGAAAATTTTGTTAGATTTTTTTAAAACACCCAATTCATCCCCGTCTCCCTTTTGGGTACCATTAGGGACTAACACATAATTTAAGAATATTTACTATGAGGTGACATTTTCACCAATTTTGATCCATCTTAGATTATGAATAATATCAAATGGATGTAAAGACAATTTTTCTTAATAGAGAACTAGAAAAAAAAAACAACTTATAGGTCCTATTAAGACAAACCAAGAATATAAAGTATGTTGATTATGAAAATTAATTTATAATTTGAAGTAGTCATCAAGAAAGTGGTATATGTTTTTCATAAAATAATTATTTTGTATGATTTCCACCTTGTTAATGAATACCACTGCGTATACATTAAAAGATTCAAAGTTAAATTTGCAACTTCATATTTATATATAGATGATAATTTGATTGCCTGCAATATTAATGATTTTGTTAAGGAAATAAAAAACTAGTTATCATCTGATTTTAAAATAAAATATATGGATGAAGTTACATACATTCTTTGCGTAAAAATTTCAAAAGATCATTTAAAGAGGCATTATCTTTTTCACAAGTAATATATATTTGTATAATTTTTGAATGATTCCTTATATAAGATTACAAGCCAATTGATATTCCTATTTCAAAAAGTAAAGGGCTTAGTAAAAAGTTATTTCCAATAACATCATAAGAAAGAGAAAAAAATGAAAAAAGTTTCTTATTCCAATGTAGTTGGAACACTTGTATATGCCCAAATATTTATTATATTATTAAAATGGTGAGCATATATCAGTAAAATTCAAGTTAAACACATTGGAAGGTATTCAAAAGGTATTATTGATTACACATTGTGTTTTTAAGGTAATGACATATGTATATAAGGTTATGCAGATGCAAGTTCAGAAGGAGATTTAAATGAGAGAGAAACTTTTACCTCTAGATTATTTTTACATAACAATGATGCAATATTATTTAAAAGTAAGCAATAATCTCGTTTTGCTTTATCCAAAATGGAAGTTGAATTTATAGCATTTTTAATCGTGACATAGGAAGATATTTGACTTATATGCTTCTTAGTTCATTTGGGAGTCACTAAAAGGAAAACTAATCCAATATTAATCAACTGTGATAGCTAAGCAACAATTACTTATATGAAAGATCCCAAATTTTATTGCAAAATCAAATATATGTATACCAAGCATAATTAGGTGAAAATATAGATTCATAAAGTGAAATGAATATGAAGTATATATCTATACATGATATGATGGCAGACTTAATGATGAATCTAATTCCAGGAGATAGATATATTGGATATGTGATTATATAGATATTTATTATATTGTTGATAAACATTTCAAAATGTATCTTTATTCATTGTATTATCATATCTTATTGCATAATGATTGACATTGTTTATTATTATATGATGAGCATTATGAAGCACTTGATTCTAAAGTATGTTTCTTTTATGTAAAATGTCTGAATGTGAATCAAAAATTATGTTAAAAAGATAAAAAAATTGACTCTCTCACATGATCAATCACCTCTAGTATTTGTAACAAATGGAGATGAGATAATTTTAAAGTTTATTATCTATGTGATAATTAAAAACAAAAAACTGAAATCATAAATGTCACCTTAAATAATTAAAATGTAAGGAAATTAAATCATAGTGATTAAATAGTCACTATATTTGTCTTAATTGCTAGCTGTGAAATCTAAAAAGAATAACTACAATAAATAAGGTGTTATTTTTGAAAGAATAAAGATGAGAAAAGAAGATCAAATGAAAGAATCCAACAAGAAAGTCCATCCTTTAATATGTGAAAAGAAATTTTAAAAAGGGAATTTATGGTTCAAAGATCAAATGGGGGATCTAAGGTTTGAATGTAAAAAGGATAATTAAGGTTTGGCAAGAAGCAAACAAATTTAGGGTTTTTAGTGTTAGGGAAGTTAGAAAAAATAGATAGGTGATTGTGTGCTTGTCAATTTCAATTTTATGGTTTGTTAAAATTCTTGTTAAACACAGGAAAAAATGTAATATGTTTTTATTTTAATAATTAAAAATTGATAATATAAAAAAAATTAATTTTTATATGCCACATCAATGTTCATATGCCAAGAATTACATAGTTGGCAAGATGCATGTCACAATTTCAAGCGATGTTAAAATCATAACATTTTGTAAAAGTTAGGGTACAAACAGGTATCAAATTCAATAATATGGGCTATCTTAAACTTTATGTAAAATGTTAAGGGGAGATTGACACCTTTTACCATTACAAAAAGAATCCATTATAACAAGGAGATGTAATTTTTATTTAAATAATTTTAATAACTAAAAATTGACAATATACACAAATTTAACTTTTATGAGCCATATCAATGTCGATATGGTAAGAATTACAAAGTTGGCAAGCCACGTGTTACAATTGGTAAGCCATGTTAAAATCATAACATTTTGTAAAAGTTAGCATACAAATTGATATTTGAGACAATGATATGGGCTATCTTGGACTTTATGTAAAATGTTAAAAGGAGATTGGTAACTGTTGCCCTTATTAAAACATCCATTAAAACAAGGAGAGGAAGATAATCCTTTGAGAGCAAGCAATGCAACTCTCCATATTACTCATATCTTATATCAGGCCTTTAGCTTTCTAAACTAATAAGAGAAATGTTAAAAAATTGTAAATGCTTTACAATATTTTAAAAATTGTAGTCTTGATACACGATATAAAAGATGTCAGAATGATTTTATGATAATGGAGAGATACATATGATCATAAATTATTTGTCAGTTACAATTGTAACTAGTGGTCTTAATGATTATATATTGATCTTTCTTTTTTCATTTGTATACTAGTAAATCTTAATTACTACAAATGTTCTCTTTTCTTTATGTATTGATATTTCATGGTTATTGACATCTTTAAATTTTTTGATACCTTCTAACTACTTTATTATCTTAGGAAATATTCTAAAGAAATCATTTTTATTTTCTTGTGTAAGATCAACCTCTTTCTTAATACGATTTTAGGTTACAATGAATCTTTTTCTTACAAGGTTTTATAGCATTAAGATATTCTTCCTCTATTTTGGCCCTAATAACAATGCACTGGCTTTTAATTTATAATGGAAGAATATCATAAATTCCCTACCTATTTCGTTATTGGGTTGTGATTTTAAGCCAATAATGGCTTATGAAATTAATTTATGACTTTGACTAAATTTATCACACCATTTACTTTGAATTTTCTAAATATAACATGAACATTTTTTTGTCTTGTTTGCATTTATATCTCTAGGTCATGAACCAGGAAATAAAAAGTTGAGAAAAATAGTAGAGATAGGAGAAAATGTCTTCATATTCATTTGGTTCATATTAAAAAAAAAACATAATATCCTTGATAGACTTGTAGGGAAAATATTTGCAAAATGAGTTAGTCTATTTCCAACTGCTTGCAATTAGTCTATTTCCAACTGCTTGCAAACTAAAATGAAAAATTATACTTTAAGCTAATCTTGAAAAATAATTAAAGAAAACACAATAGCCTTGATAGACTTGTAAGGAAAACATTTGTAAAAAACAAGTCATACCATTTTCACTAACCTAGGAACCAAAATGGAAAAACTATACTTTAAACTAGTATTAAAAAAGAATTGTCATGAATGATGATAGAGTTTTGTATTAAGACTAAATTGAACAATACTTGACAGTAATCATAACAAGCATAGGTTAAATTATTTGATAAATTTGTTAAAACGACTTTAAATTTATTTGGGCGCTAAAGTTCTTACTCCCAATCCATGTTATTAATATTAATCTTATCCTCCATGCAAAACAAGTAGGATAGTTTTATCAGTTTTAACAAAATGATATTTTATTTTAAGAGATTCATTTTTTCTAAAATATGGAGATAATAGGTCTATGGTTTTAATAAATCTCACAATTTGTAATGCCATTTTTTCTAAAAAAGAAGTTTTGTCCTGCTTCAGAAGAATTAACATTATAAGAATCATATGATTTTCTTAAAAGATCTACTTGCTAGTTTTAAGAAAATTGTGTTAAAAATTATTAACTTTGTAAATTACTTTGTGTGAGAGACTTTGGTTGATGCGAAATAATTTTCTCTCAACATTTGTGGAATTATTTTTTAATTAATTTAATTTTTAGGATATTTCTCTAAAGAATCTCTTAGATCTTTTCCAAAGTCCAATGTTGTACATGACAAAGTCATTCTTGTATATGAATTTGTAAACCTAAAGATTTTATGTGGAGTTTTTATAAGGAGACATGGAATTGTGTTTGTTTGCTCTCAAGGACTCTAGTTAGTATGTTTGGGGAACTTTAATTAGAGTTTTGTTGGAGGAGTTCTTTATAAACAATTTGGATTTTTAGGCCCTAGAGTCATGATCTATTTTCTAAAAATTCACATTAGTCAAAAAATTGAGAATATAGTTCAATTCTTCTTTAATATATTAAATATCAAACTAAAAGAAAACTTAAAAAAATTTCTCCTAGCAAAAAAAATTCTATTTTCATGAAATATTTTGAACACCTTTTTGTAAAATTTCTTTTTATAATAAAAAAATTGAACTAATAAAATAATTTTAAATTTTACAATATAAAATACAATTTCAATAATTTATTTTTAATTGTAGAATAGTTACTTTGGGTAAAATTCCAATACCAAGAATTATATTGTATGATTTATTTTTAATCATCAATAATTTGCTTTAAGATTCCTCCATAACATAATTTAGAAGCACATATCTCTACAATTTTATAAGTGTCTAGGTTAGTTAGGTGTAAAGTTTGTAATACAAGTTTTGTGAATTCTAAAGCTCTTTTTATTGGTGTAACTACGTCTTGTTAAATATAGTACCCTAAGAGTTTGATTTCTATTGTCAAAGACTATGTTTTAATTCAAAAGCTATTAATCAATTCCTTTTTAAAATATAAATAATTTTTTGAATTATTTATATATTGAAGATAAAAATATAAAGATATCATTTTTGTAAACTACACAAATTTCGGAATTTGGTGAAAAAATGTCATTCATAACTCTTTGAAATTATGAAGAAACATTTTTAATCCAAATTGTTCCATTCAAATTATCCAAATGGTATTTGAAATGCAATTTTGTATTCATTTCAAAATTTAAGAAAATATAGTATTATAATATTTTTTAGAAGGTATAGAATACTGATTCCATTGTGATAAGTGTCAATTTTACTATATTTTTAGCATGAATTTAGAGAGCATTATGTTTTTATATTGATATTTTCAATGAATTTGGTACTTACAATGACTTATATCTGGTTTTATGTCTTGTGTCATTCCCTCAATGGAGGAGTAAAATTGGAAAGATTTAAGTAAAGTTGGAAAAAATTAAATGGAGGACTTAAAACATGATGCTAACATAATATCAAAACACGGTGCCAACATGGTACTTTGTTGCTACTTGTGTTCAATCTTGTCACATTCTACTTGGACAAGTTTTTTGAAGGACTAATATGATACTAATGTGATTGTGTCCAAATTGTGTTTAATAAGGCGGCATTATATTCTCTTGGCATTTGTGACATCCTAATGTGTTCTAAGTTCTAACCCAGTTCACCAATATGAGATAAATATAAGTCCACAAACAAACTTATTTTGGTGGCATTTTGTTATATAAACAAGTCGAAAGGGTTTTAAAGCGATACAAGAGCCCAAAATGGTCCTATGTTTGGACCGTGTTAAGCAAAATTTCCAGGGTTTGTCATTTTAAGAGAGAGATGAGGGAAGATAGAGAGGAGAGCTTTAAAGGAGTTCTTGGAGATTATTTTCTGAGAAAAAATATAATTTAGGGGCTAATTAAAGCAACTAGGATTGAGAAAAGAGTACCTTGGAGAGGAAAATAAGAAGATTCATTAAAATACAGCAAGAACATTCAAGATCCAAGCAATGCAAACACAAATTTCTTTTCTTGTATTCTTTATTTTTTTTGTGAGCTTTCTTTTTGTTTCATTATGAACTAATTGGAATATAGATATAGATGAGATGGAATGTAAGAGTTGATATTTTAAACTGATTTTTGATTTAATAAAATGTTTTATTTTTCTTGAGAATTGTTTATGATTCTATTATGTTGAATTAAATTTTATTGCATTTTAATTCATTTTATGAATTTTGTACTATTGGATCGAGAGATACATATATAGATATATTACAACATGAACAATGAGAGCTGCATAAAGATCTAAAGATAGGACTACATAAATTTTCTAGTTTAGGGTCAAACATATCATCAGAATTCATAAATCAAAGTAAAGCATTCTTAAGGTGGTTCTAGTTATAAATGGATTTCAGCAAATTAGCTTAAGAATATAAGCAATATTTAAGAGAAAATATAGTTATAAAATTAAAATTGTTATTAGTCCAATGAACTAAGGTTAACCACCAAATCAAGATAAATTGAAAACATAGGAAAAGGTCTAAGAGAATTCTACCTAGATCTTACTTATTTATGATTCCTTTAACCTTATTCATTATGTTAACTTAGTGTTTCACCTTAATTTTGTTTATTTTATTTTAATAAATTATTAACTTCATTAAACTAGATATTAAGAAGATAGTTAGGACTAGTAATTCCAATCTTTGTAGGATCGACACTCAATTTACCTAGTTATACTATATGAAACAATAGGTGCACTTACATAATGTAACATCCCGCTTCTATACTAAATGTTAGAATTCTAGATTTCTGTAATTGAGAAACAACAATAAGAGATTAGAAAAATGTATTTCATATTCATGCATAATGTTAGCATGTACACACGTGAATTTGATTATTACACATATTCCAATAAACTGTTCTTGCACTCATTTGATATTTTTCAAGTATAAATGATTATTTTAATACAATTATAATGTGAATTGTGGATTATGTGTCTTAAAAATTGAGTTGGTGTGTATAAGTTGTGAATTAGAATTTTATGAAATTAAAGGGTATTTTTTTGGACTAGGAAAAATATCAAGTAGCAGAACAATTGATGAATGGTAATAAAAATAAGAGTCAAATGATAGTGAAAAATTTTATAAATGACCTTAGGATTGATTGACAAGTGTTATTGAAAATTTGGCGACAATTGAAGTAGAAATCGGAGTCGATTTGACTAGTTTAATAAGAGAACCTAGTTTAAGTTCATAGAGATTGGACATGTGACAAGTGTAATAACACTATGAATACAAGTGTTTTGTATCTGTAATGGGCCTAAGTAGCTACTGAATTTCTGATGATATGTATATGATTGTAACATTACGATTGAAAATGTTTATGAATAAAATGAGTTGAAAGTTCCATTATTGATTTTTCGCATATGCGTGTGATATTTTTGAAAAATTTGTAAAGAGTTTGATTGACTGACTGCTCTAGCATGTCACCTTCGTAAATTATGTTATCGAATATCGTTGATATGTTCGGAGATATGTAGTACGAGAGTGAGATGCTATATATAGGTCTTTGATATTATTTTGTGTTTCATTTTATACATATATTTATATCACACATCTTATACAATATATGTTCTACTCATAAACAAAAGGATCATTTCCTTTTATTTGTTATAAAATATTAGGTTAATTATTAATATCCATGTCGAGAGCAATAGTTTATGAAAATATGGTTTTGGTGAGTTTCCAATTAAAGTGAAATTGATGAAAGTGATGATGGTTGAAAATTGTCAATTTCAAAATTAGAAGTAATTGAGGAAAAATTGTCAATTAATTTTGATTATTTCAAAACTAATCAAAGAAATAATGTTAATTTTATATAACTCTTTATTTTTAAGATAATTATTAAACAACCATATTTTTTAACTTTATGTTATGGGAGTATATTTCTACATGTAAATAATCTTTACTAAGCTCAAACTCTTTTTAAAACACATTAAAAAACTTACTAAAGAAAATATTAAAGAAGTCAGAGGTGTTTGTTTTTTAATATTTAGTATATATATATGTACGTCAAACGTTGGGTGTTTTCGATATAATTTTATCACAAGACAAGTATTTCTTGATACTATACTTAAATCAATTATATATACTTGTGAAGACATTATCATTCCTATATATACTCCTTTCCTTTTTGTATACATCTCATCCTCCGTTCTTATTATCTATGAATTTTAAATGGTCAAGTGTGTACTTAATCTAACCTTTTTTTTTTCTTGAAAATATAACATCCCAAAAATTGAAGATAAAAAAAAATCTGATGATTATTCTCGAACATAATTATCAAAAAGTCAACGTGTCCGATACATAAAGCTTTCTACACATAATTACTCCGTTCTCATACCGCCAATTTGATGTAGACTAAGGTACAAATAATACAAAAATGATTATGGCTGAGTTGTGAAGGCATGGACCGTCTCTACCTTTGCTCTTCTGCTTTGAGTTAATGCAACAATTATTGAGGAGCCATGTAATGGTGGGTAGGCAAAAATTGCATGATACATACTTTTTTCACCAACCACTCCCTTGCAGCCACACAAGGTGGCGAGTTACCGCTTCCTGATCGACTGGTTGGTCTCTTCTACTCTCGGCACCTTGTGCTTGCTCTATCTTCCAACGTTACCTGTATCCGTCAATCAATCAGTCCATTTCGCCAAAATAACGACCTCATTGAATGTAACGATGAAATTGTGTAGTTGGTTACTTCTCCAAAGGACTTGACCATTTCAAACTATATTTTATCCTCCTATATGACAATTATCCTGCAAGTGTCCGAGAAGTTTGGTTGTCTTGTAGTTGATGTGTTCTGTCTTTTTTCTTTTTGTTTTTAATGAGGAAGATGGAGGATATGGGATATTGCAAATTTTCCAAAAACATTATTTGATTGCATTGCATTCTTACAAAAATAAAACGGAGTCACAGTCACAGCTGTTATATGCAAGTTAAACATAAAAACACTTACTTGAAGACACAACCAATTCCCCTTATAGAGACCAAAGCCCCAACATCCACGCGCTCAACCTGCCA
>JANIJH010000004.1:59077283-59109865 GCA_024520975.1 Erythroxylum areolatum | reverse complement strand
TACCTTTGTTATTTCTTAAGAAGCAGAAAAGAGCCTGAAGTAATTGTTACTGAAGGCCAAGATATCAATTTCGTAGTTGACATCTAGTTGAAACGGCAGTATTGGGATAACAAGTTTTTTAAAATTTAAGAAATTATTTAGTTCTATTTTTATTATTTTATTATAGTTTTTGTTTTATATTTTTTGTTTTTTAATAAAAATAAAAACTTTTTTAGTTTTTAATATTAATGTAGTTATATTTTTATCACCGATAATAATTACATTTTAAATAAAACTTAAAGATAAATTATTTTAATTAAATAAATTTATTTAATATCTTATATAATATTTATTACCAAATTATTAATAAAATTATGATATTAAAAAAATAAATAATTTAAAAATTAAAATTTTATTTATACATTATTATTTATTTGAAATATAATTTAATTATTAAATCAGATTATATTTGAATATTTATATATTTTAAATTTAACTATATATAATTTAATTATAAATATTAAATAAAATTAAATTGTTCATAATTTTATAGATAATTATTTTTAATTTATTAAATATATAAATATAATCTTGAATTAAATCATTCATAAATTTTATTAAAAATGAAATAATTAAATAATATATATTTAAATAATAGTAAATCAAATTATGAAGAAAAAGCGTGAACTAAAAAAATTTCTTTTTATAGTTTTCATAATTTTTAAAAACAGGAAAAAGTTAAAATTAAAAATAAAAAATTAAAAACTCAATCAAATAAGATTTTGTTACTGAATTTAAAAATAAAAATAAAAATAAAAATAAAAACAAACATCTTCTAAATAATTAGTTAGTGGTTACCTGCTAAACTAAGAAACCCATATCCAATTAGCCAACTCTTGATCCAATTTTAAGCTCAGTTCCCACAGATCCGACCCGACCCGACCCGTGATTTGTCCTTAATTAAACAAATAAGTAGCAAAATATTAAAAATTTGGGGAACAAAAGAAAAAGTCAACGTGAATAATAATAGTAATAATAATAATAATAACGAGAGCACACGCATACAAAAAGTGATTGTCCGATTCAATCAGAGTAGACGAAGAATGGTGGCTTCGAAGCTCCTCAGACGCACTAAAATCCTCTCTTCTTCTGCAGCAATAGCAAATCGGAGCTCTGCCCGTTTGCTATTGAACTCAGTTGCTAGGGCTTTCTCTTCTTCTGCGACTCCGATCACCGCCACTCTCTTTCCCGGAGATGGTATCGGCCCCGAGATCGCTCAGTCCGTCAAACAGGTTATTATTGGTTCTTGATTTCCTGATTTTGCGGAATTTCTTTTTTGATTGTATAGGGTGTCCCTCTCCTTTTTCTTGGATATAGTTTTGCTATTTAACATGTTCTATTATAAAGATTTGTTCTTTTGGATTTCAGTTTTCTATATTTTCATTTCTCTTTGCGAAAGATCGTACCTCTAGTAATAAGAAGCATTTCGGTTCTTATTTGTGGTGTGGGGTTTGTGGGATGAACGATATTCTGGAAGTTTGGACTTTGGAGATTAATATTTTGTGTTTTGATGACACTGCTCGTTTTCAATGTGTGATATATGCTCAAGCATGATATTTGATTCATCATGCAACAGACATGATTGCTACAAATTGATCTGTTAAGAATGCCTTGATATAGACTAGGTGTGTTTCAGAGGATTTTTGGGAATACATTTGCGTGCCAGCTCCATGTGATGCCCTCCATAAGCTTGAACTAACGTTCATATTGGACTTTCATGGTGCAAGGTGCTGTCATCCAAGACCTCAAATAGGTTATACAAGTGTCTTTTGTGATAGTGTTATCATTTTCATCTGGGAATCATCCTTGAGCAATGGGTCGGGTTTTTGATAGTATTACCTTTTGAAATTGAGAAAGCTATACATTATCTGCAAATGCTTAGAGCTATTGTTTGCAGTTTCTGAGAATGCCTGGGATTAAGGGATCAAAATTCTTTTGAAATGCTAGAGTATAGTATGTTCTTGTTCACTGTGGATGATATTGTTTGGAACTTGTTATATTGTAATACTTTGCCCTGCAGTTACCATCTCTTATCTTTTCATTATGACTAATGTTGTTAGCTAAATATATGTTGTTCTTAATGATTATTTGTATGCTTATTTGTCCCATCATTGCAGATATTTAACGCTGCTGAGGTGCCAATTGAGTGGGAAGAGCACTATGTTGGTGATCAAATAGATCCTAGAACCCAGAGTTTCCTAACATCGGAAAGTTTGGAGTCTGTGCGGCGGAATAAGGTGGGTTTGAAAGGACCGATGGCAACACCAATTGGGAAAGGCCACCGCTCTTTGAACCTTACTCTTAGAAAGGAACTTAATTTGTATGCAAATGTAAGACCTTGCTACAGCCTTCCTGGTTACAAAACGAGGTATGATGACGTGAATCTTATCACCATCCGTGAGAATACTGAGGGCGAATATAGTGGACTAGAACACCAAGTAAGTCCCTTTAATTGTTGCATTGACCTAAGGAAACAAATACATGAATATAATAATAAATACATGATGTATTCCTTGGTGCCAGGTGGTCAGAGGCGTTGTTGAAAGTCTCAAAATCATTACTCGTCAGGCAAGTTTAAGAGTTGCTGAATATGCTTTTCATTATGCAAAGGCCCATGGACGAGAGAGAGTGTCTGCGATACACAAGGCAAATATTATGCAGAAAACTGATGGCCTTTTTCTTAAGGTATGGTATTTGCAAAATCTATATGTTCCTCGAATACTATTATTTTTAACTAAGTATTCGCCAAATTAAGGTCATGTACTTCTTTTGCAGTGCTGTCGTGAGGTTGCTGAGAAGTACCCAGAGATTGTATATGAGGAAGTTGTTATTGACAACTGCTGTATGATGGTATGAGCGGATTCTCTATCTTTTTAATGAATCCTAACTATTAGTTATTCTCCACTATGCGGACTGTGTGGGGGAGATGAATGTGTAGAAGAAAGAGTATAGTGATAAAGAAAGGCATGAGAGAAAGGCATATTCTATTGGCTATTCTCCAACCATGATTTTTTCCAACCATGAAAGAAGAAAGGCATGAGAGAAAGGCATATTCTATTGGCTAGTGATTGTGCGGCCAACGGGTAAAGCACCTAAACTATAAGATAAATAAGCCTCTCCAGACCATGCAAGTGCACGGGCTGTCACTTCAACTTTGGATTTTTTATTTTAGACTGTATGAAGAAATGATTTCTTCTATCTTCTATCCTCTCTCATTGACCAGAAAAATTCAATTGATGGATTTTTCTTTCTTGATGGTCAAACTACTTTCTTGTATTGGTAACAAAACCAAGGAACATCTCTGATTATTGGTGTATCTATATACAGCTTGTGAAGAATCCAGCACTTTTCGATGTACTAGTGATGCCCAACCTCTATGGTGATATAATCAGTGACCTTTGTGCAGGGTTGATCGGTGGTCTAGGCTTAACACCAAGGTACCTAATGATTTTTTTCCTTTACTTATAGTCACATTTACTTAATCTGACAGCATTTGATTCGATTCCGACGCAGCTGCAATATTGGTGAGGGAGGAATTGCCCTTGCCGAAGCTGTGCATGGGTCAGCTCCTGATATTGCTGGGAAGGTTAGCCCCTAGTGTTGATTTATTTGTTCATTTTAACTGCAGCTTCTACGCATTTCTGCAATAGCCTTTGTTACTCATTCTGTAATTCTGTTGGATGGCGATTCAAAGGGATTCCACTTTCTCTTGCATCTAATTTTGCATAACTGTTAGACTTGGTGTCTTATAAGTTGACAAAACTAGAGGTACCTGGAAGTTGGTAGAGAGGTTACATACTTTACACTGGTTCGCAGACGACGCATGAGCACATGAATCATGACGTTGACAGACTTATTTATGATGAAACTTCATTCTGAGAGCACATGAATCATGACGTTGACAAACTTATTTATGATGAAACTTCATTCTGATGGTATTCTTTTACATCATACTTTCTGAATTGAAATGCTGTAGACAGTTTTGGGAACATTTTATTTCTTACTATAAATCGCCATGCCAGAGCTTTAGCATTCATCATTTGTGTATAAAAGGTCCCATGATGCATTATTTTTGATTTAATCTTCAAAATCTTTATGATGGTATTTTCATGATTAACTTCATTGATCATGGCCATTTTCGTTTCTTACTCTGTGGTTTCCGTGATTTGAAATCAGGACCTAGTTCTAAAGAGTAATTGCTGGTATTGGAGGATAAGTTATTTCTGACACAGTTTCGTTTTTATTAGGAATTGTGATTCTTCTTTCATTATTCTGCAATTCATTATTCTGCAGAATTTGGCAAATCCAACTGCTTTGCTATTAAGTGGTGTGACAATGTTACGACATTTAGAGCTCCATGACAAAGCTGACCGGATCCAGAATGCTATACTCAACACAATAGGTGAAGGAAAATACCGAACTGCTGACCTTGGGGGCAGCACAACAACCACCGATTTTACCAAGGCAATTTGTGATCATCTTTGAAGATTGGCATAAGGGGAGTTTTAGTTTTACGATGGAAATAGTTCATGTTGATGCTTATACGATGGTGTTCTTGGATCTGGTTTTGGTTATTTCAACATCAGAATCCCATGTTTTATAGAGTATTCCATTGAGCTGCTCCTGGAATACACACCCATTCAGAGAAAGGTTAATGAGCCTGAACTGGCATCAAATGATAAAGGGCAATATTATTTTTATCAGTTGGCTGTTCAAATTGGAAATAAATTGTATCCTTACTTTGATCTTTCCTGAGCTGCCCATGTACAGGGCTGAAGATAAATCCATTTCATCAATCAAAGAAAATGCCTGCTTTCATGTTTAGGGTAATGACAAGAAAGTGATATGGCTGCAATACAACGTCGTGTGACTCTGCATCCAAATTGATAGAAAACTTTACAAACTTCCAACATCATTAAAAACTTAGTTTATAAATTATAAACTAAGTTTTTAATGATAATGAAATTTCTGGATTTCTACACTGTTAATAGAAATTTCTCACTTACCAGTTTGTCATCAATTAGTGATTGCTTCCAAATTCCTTACTTCAAAAGCCTAAAGAAATCATTAATAATTTCACTATGTTTAAGTCGATGGTTAAAAATTTTAACCAATTCTGTCAATTTAACCGTTAAAATTTTGAATTGTCCAATTTTTAGGTTTGGTTTTTAACTTTTCGATTTAATTTATTTTAATAATTTTTGTTGTTGAAAACCGATGAGTTTATTAATAAATAAGTCAATTTTTGTAAATTAACAAATTCTTATAAGTAAATAAATCAATTAATTTTTATTTAATAATATCTTTTTAATTAAATCTCAAAATCTTCGATGATTAAGAATAATCTCTTTCAATCATATTTTAAATTCTTTAATTATATTCAATATTTAGATATTTTATGACAGTCTAATACCGGTCGATTTAACATTTAACTTATCTTAATACTTAGATAGAAGATTCAAAATTTATTATAATTTTGTTCATTTTTATTATAAGTTTGATGAGACTAATTTACTTCTTCATATAATAATTTTTATTAAATTTAAGTTAAAAAAAGAGAAATTTAGGTCTTTTTGATTGCATAAAGGAAGAAATCATACAATTTCATGTCCAATAGATTTGGGCAATAGTGGGCCTTAAATCCAATTTTACATAGACTTACATGATTTAATTATGTTATCAATTTCAAAATTCACAAAAAGGACTTTTGCTACGGCCTCGGCCTACGAAGTACGAACACTGCAAATCGCGAAACCGTTTTTCTCTTATCGATCGCTTATTTGCGATGAGCGATCAGAACAGGCTAGGCGTCCTCGCCAATCTGAGAGGCACTGCCGCGTTGCTCAAACTGACCACCGCCAGCTTCTCTTCCGCCCTCCTCACCTTCCTCTTCCTCTCGCTCCTCCTCTTCTCCTTTCGCGCTCTCGTCGAAAATGGGACCAACCACCTCACGGCCTTCGTTGACGGCGACCCTTCCCTTAAGTCTCTCCTCTCCCGCCTGGACCTCGCCGGTCACCGCTTCCCGAGTGACCAGCACCACCGCCGCCGACGCCGTCCCTTCCTCCACGTCTCCCGCGTTGGAACCCTAAATGACGATTTCTTATCCGGTGACGAAGACGATCGCTCTCTCCATCGCAAAACCCCTCCCAATGGTAGTGCGTTAATTCTCTCTAACTTCGATGCTAGGCTTGGCTTCTCTGGTTTTATCGCTGATAATGGTATCAATGTGCCCGAGATTGTGCGTTATGGTGTTCAGTTCAAAGCTGAGGATATGAATATGAATGGGAATGACAATGAGAGTGAGGAGACTGGATTGGAAAAGAGGAGAGATATGGAGAATATTGTTGATTTGCAGTTCTTCGTCAAGGAATTGGAATTCGGGAGACGTGACGCAGCTGCGTTGTTCTATTTAGTCAGTTTCTTGTCTGCTGCTTATGGGTGGGTGATTCTAGGGTTTACTATTATATATTCTTGGATTTTGGGAATTGTGTTTGTTGCTGTTGTGAATGATTTGTTAGGGAGGGGTAGTTCGATTTTGGGTGTTTGGGACGGTTCAAGATTGGGGCTTAAGAGACTCACTGGGTTTATTCTCATGAGATGGGCTGTTAGGGATGCTTTGACTCAGCTTTTGGGATTGTGGTATTTCGGTGAAATTGAAGATCAATACTCGTTTTTTAAGCTGTTTGTGAGGTTGAAACTGATGCCTTTTTCGATTATGTCTCCGTGGGTTAGAGGGTTTGAGAAAGAGATTTCTGGGTTTTTGTTTACTTGGTTTTTGTTGGATACATTTGTGGGGTTTATATTTGCGGTGGATGCGTGGGTTACAATTGTTGATTCGAGGAGGACTGGGAGGGAGATTATGAGGGAAGGTTGTTATTTGATATCGACAATGATTAATCAGGCTGTTCAACTAAAATGCATTGAAGCTATAGTTTGTGGGTCAGCTGTTAGATGGGTTTTGTCGCGGGTTTTTGGGAGACTTTTGGCTGCAGCACTTCAGTCAACTGCAGAGGTGTACTTCATGGTTGCTTGGCTGATTTATTATCTTGCAGCAAGGTTTAAGGACGCTCAATTGCGAGGAAGAAGGTTTGGGAGGAGAGAATTGGAAGGATTGATTGATAGCCTTAGATGATTTTTTTTTGGGGGGGCTTTTTGAGGTGAATGTTCTCATTCAGGTCGCTCAGCCGCGCTGCCAAAATAGTGGGTAGACCATACCTCCTCCGTTTGTATGATACCCGTTTTTGCAGTCCAGTAAATCCGCACTACCACTGGTTGTTGTTGTCACCAGCTAATGTGTTGTATGTAGTTTTACCAGGGGCCAATATACTACTTGTGTATAACTTCCAAGAGAATACTATTGTATATTTGATGCAATATTGTTTGAAATTCCTTTCAGTACCTGTTCTGGTCATTCAACATTTGAAATTGAAAAAGGTATTGAATTTTCTCCGACTGTTGTTCGCAATTCTTGCCAAGAAATTGTAATTGTCTTCTTGCATACCATGTATTTGACTCAGCAACTTCACATTGTCTTGTTTTCCTTAGGTACCTTTCTAGAGAGGCAATCTTATGTTATCTTTGATTTAATAACAAAATTGCAAACATAATTGAAGAAATATGTCAGAGTTTCTCTAATTATCATATTGAGCTAATTGGTTATGGGAATGCAACACTTCTATTGTGCAGACCTCGTCACTGTCACTTACAGAATATATATATATATATAAATTAATCAGGAGCTTCTTCTTTTTTTTTTTTTCCAGTTTGTGCACTTCTTTTTTTCAGGTTGTGCACTTCTTGTATATATATGTATAAATTAATCAGGAGCTTCTTCTTCTTTTTTTTTTTCCAGTTTGTGCACTTCTTTTTTTTCAGGTTGTGCACTTCTTGTATCACATCGTATTCTTTCATAGGAAATCCTTATTCTGCAATTGCGGTACCTGTTTCTTAAGAGGAAGTATTATAAGACTAATGCACCTTTAGCTTTTGTGCTGGTAATATGGCTGGTTTTGTTTCTGGGTGTTGTGAAGGAGAGAGTAATTTTATTGGAGGATATGATAAAAAATGCATGGGAAGGCAATGCTGTGAGAAAACTTTCTTTTAAGTTTTATGTTTTGGATATCCCCCTAACGATTGTTGGATTGAAGTTATATTGGAAGTGTTCTGTACGAAATCTGTGTCTGGGGATACTGATGTTACATTTAGTGCTTCAGTCTTCATGTCAGATTCGATTATATGTTGATGCTGGATCGGGGCAATCTTTATAATGCTGTATGATTTTGGAAGACTCGCTGTTTTGATCAGGCATGGGATTTAATGCGCTAAGCTTTAGGGACGCATCTTTCATTTGTGGGTTTGTTGAGGCTCATCGCAAGTCTGTTCACCACTGCTCTTGGATATTGTATCTCACTGTAGATGGTTGAGAATGAGGCTCCAACCTGAAACATTTGATGGGGAAGCATCCCATGCCACTTAAAGTGAAGGATATATCACTCGTTGGGTTTTAGTGTTTAATTGGAGACAATCATTGTGCTTTGACCCTGGGATGTACGAGAATACATCACAAAATTACTTGATATTAACTAGGGCCTGTAGTATATTCTACGTTATCTTGACCTCTGGATTGCTTCCTGCCTCACCATCATCATTTTTCATAGTTAGTATGCTATGCTCTTTTTCTTTTCTATCGGGCTTATCATGAGAACTCAGTGCTTTAAATCTCTATTCTTGACTTTTAGGCCTCTTGTGAAAAGCAATCTCTGGGAATCTGCAGCTGGACAATGCCTAATATCTACCTTTCGTCGACTTTTTATCACACATTTGATTCAACATATCATGATCTTTTCGAGGAAAAAGCTGCTCCACAAGAGCAAATTTATCTTATAAGGTTACTAGTTGTGACTTATCGACTTTTCATTAAGGGTTCTTTTTCCTTCTTGTTTAAACAAACTGTAGTATCCATATACAGAGCTTTAAGTGTCTGTCCTCAGCAAAACCGTTTCTGCCTGTGATGCACATAGCAGAGCCCGGTTCTTAATTAATCCCATCGACCAGGACATCCCCAGCTCACTTGGTTCTGGTGTCATACAACACTTTTCCCAGCCATTAAGTTGTCAGAGTTGTCTTAAGCCTTACTGCTTGCTAGCTAGGAGAATAAATGGTTTATGGAACCTTATTCTTATATTGTATGGTTTGAAATATCTGCTTCTGTCCCAATTTTTACAGTCTTTAAGCTTTTTGGGAAAAAAAAAATTAAAGAATGAAGCTACAGAATCACTATCGAAGAAAATAACATTCAATTGCTCGACCAGCTTTCTCGAAACTGAAGAATAATGACATTCCTGATGTTCTTGCAATAGGAACTGCAGCTTTAAGCTTCATGCAATACTTGCATCATGCAACAAGAACAGTATCCTGTCTGCGGAGCCTTAGGTATGCCTTTTATCTAGTTGCAGAAACATGTGTTGTCTTTTTCCGGGAAGGTTTTGAAGAAAAAAAACATAGTCATGCAAAAGAGTAGAAGAAAATCTGCAAATTCACGAACTAAATTACATTGGTGAACTTCAAAATCTTTATGTTACATTTAATTCTACATAGTATACAAGCAATTTAAGGTTATGAATACAATTAGCATATCAGCATAAGCCTCACGATCAATCAATCAGTTGTCTCATCAGAACGTATCTCTCTGGATGACTAAAGATACAGACAAGTTCTTACATCCTCCGGAGAAGTAGCACAGCGAACAACATCAAGGAAAATGCTCTCATCGCAAGGGATGCAGAGTTTGTTGTCTGCAGTGAAGTCATACACATCTTGAGCTTGATCCAACAATGCCTGGAATAGTGGATGCTTTAGTAACGTGATTTTAATTACGAACCTCTTGTGGTTTTCTCCCACATACACTACTAAATGACCCTTTGGCACATCCTTTGGGATTGACTTCTCTTCATTCCACGAAGTCCTCAAGCCCCACTGGTTACAGTACTCACTGCCTCCACAAGGCATGACACTACTCCCCATAGCTCTCCAGTTTTTAAGGCATGCTTTTAGGAACTTACTCTTCCTGCTCATCATGGGACAGTAAAGAAGAAGATAGAGAAAGAGACAGAGGAGAGTTAAGTTGCTTCAGTTGTCGAAGAAAGGAAGAAGTTACGATGCGGGGTGGTACGGTAGTGGAAGAATGATTTATATAAGTGTTGAAATGGCAAAAAGCCGCTCTTTTGGCAGCATTAAATCGTTGACATGACAGGCAGCTAGGTGCCGAGCTTGAGCTATGATTAAATGACTTGGAAGTGTTTATGTACTTGGTGTTGTGGTTTATACGATGGTTCCTTAACTCTGTAGTGCTGCACCTTTCTTTACACTTGGAAGCATTTCGCTTTGATTGGAATGTGTACGAACATGCATGTATTTATATAGATGGATTAATTATATGATTCTATACTAGTAGTATTCACACAAAGAGACGGTACTTATTTGTGTCTCCCTCTCTTTCTCGCAGCTCTTTAAGTGAGGATATGGTGCTTGATCGGCGATCTTTCGAAGTTCTCGAAGTTAAGACCCCACAAGTTGAGAGTGGAAAAGATAAGATATGAAAGGATGCATGGGATAAGCTTCTTGGGCAAAGTGCGATCGATCCCACTTATTTGTTGTGTGCACTAATGGATATGGTAAAATATAGTAATTCGTGTACAGACTACAGACAGAGAGAGAGAGTTCAGTCACGTAAAATGTCAGTCTTCTACGCAAAACATTTAGCTGCGGTTGTTTGTTCATCCTTACGGGTTCTGTGTAAGGAAATGGGATTTCCTTGAGCATGATTTTGCTGTAATGAATTTCATAATCAGCTGACTAGATCACATTCTTGCAACGTAGGCAATTGACCACTGGCATGAGCATTTTGCCAGTATCTTTGCTGATGGGAAGGGCACTTGCCTTTTTCTGCTGCTTATCTTAAAAGGGTCAACGTTATTTTTCTCTAAACATACCTTAAATCTCTCGATTTGTGGAATCAAAGATTGTATGTTGTCCGTACTCTGGTGTTCTTTACGGAGTTATATATGACCTTTGTCCTACAGATGGATACGTGATGAAGTGAAGCGCATCTCTGCAATCTGACCATGAATGCAGGAGATGGGCTATGGACGATGTACTGCAAATTAAATGGAAAAGAATATCTTTTTGATCTTCGGTTGCAGAGCCAAAGACGAGAAACAGTATGGAAATCCACGCTTTGAATCTTAAACAGAATCTTAATGTGCTTAGCCCCGACAGCATTCTAAAATGTGTATATATCATTGTACAACTTTGACTAAATTTGCACACCAATCAAACCAAATCGTACGTTTTATGTTCCTTCTAGTCCTAGCTGAGAAAACAAACTGAACAATGTATCTGTTTCAACTAACCATTTCTTAGAAATTTGTTAAATTTCCTTAACATGGTCAAATGCTCAACTAAGTGGAAGAAGTATTATGGTAGCTAGTTCTTGTGGGAATTGATCAAAACAGTGACTCGTACTATTCTCCTTTCCGATGGTGGGATCATTAGTTGCGGTGATCTTTGCAAAGGCAGCACGTTGGTTCATCCCCTGAAGACAGGGTTTGCTGTACCACCAGGTGGGGTACATGGGAAACGAGAGACCCTCAATGGTACACATCATATCTTAGTTACTTCTTGCATTTCTGTACGCTAGAAATGGACAGAGTCTTAAACCTATTGGACCAGTCCATTTTCAATGGTTTTGCTAAAACGTTTTGAGAACTATGTCATGTTCACCTGCAGTTTCTTAGCTGTGAACGCTCGGTTCCATCTGGCTTTGGCCAGTGACTTGAATTCGATGCAAAAGCCAACAAGGCAGTGAAATTTAATTGGGAACTCAGAACTCTCAAGCTGTATACTTTGACTCAAAGGGTATTCACTATTCAGGGATCGTCCTCATCTATCACAAATTGGCATTTTCAGGATTGAGGAGTCTACCGTTATTTAGGCCTCGGCTATTAGTCGCAGGTGCGTGAAATGACACACCTTTCCATGACAATGTGATATGGGCTACGCCAGCTTTATGATTTTGAAGTAAAGAAGGACACTTTCTCGCGCAGACTATATGTTGTAAACGAAGTGAAATTTTCATATATTAGTTAGTACACGTACAGCAACTCTCAGGAAAACAGGATGTTCCAACCCGTAGAAAACAGTTGGGAAGGTGGTGGGATTTATAGAAGGGAAGAGAAGCACATGATTTGGTGAACTCTTACCTCATTGGTGGGTGAGATATTTATTTGAGGTAAGGACATGGGAGTTACTATTAGTAGAAGCCAGAGGATTGAAAACTCTTAATCTTAGTTAAGATTGAAATAACGTCTCCACTAGTTAAGAGTAAGGTTACGTACTACTAGATCTCTCCAGACTTTGCATATCAGTTGAATTCATACCACGTATTGTTGCTGTTGTTTTGTTTTCTACAGTACAGATTTAAAATTTCAGTTCTTTTCTTCTAACTTGACAATCAAGACAAGTTCCAGTAAATTACCATATGTTTCATCTTATATATAAGCTTTTAATTATCACTCCAACCCTCAACCAAAGGGTGAGAACTGCAAGTCACATTGGACTTTGCCTCTTAATATAATAACATAATAAAATGGATAGTGTGATGATACAGTGGTTTGATAGGGCAGTTGGAACTGGGAAGAAACCAAAACAGCTTGTGCCACAGGAAGATGATTGGATTGGACTCTCCTTCTCTATGAATCTATAGCAGCAGTAGCACGTGCAATTCTCAGTTGTAATTAGCTGGCAAGTAGTGATTCACAAAACTAGTTAAGTAATAATATGACCCCACCCTCCATAACTTCCTCCAACTCCCTCCCATGCCTCTTCTTGGGAAGCAATGATACATTTTTGCTCTCATGGTTCACAGTTGACAAATGTATTTTTTTAAATACGAATTGGTTTTCAAATTATTTGTTTGTTACTTTTCTGTTTTCTATCAGCATTGTCTCGTTTAGTTCAAATATGTACAAGCAATAGTTTCTCTTTTTTTTAATACAAAGGAGTAAAAACAAGCCTAAACAGTAGATCTTGAGGTTAAGACTTCACACATATCCTCGTAAAGGATATCAAGACATCCTAAAGGGGGATAGTGTAAATAGGTAATTCCGAAGCCGAAAAGCTCTGCATAAAAAATTAATCAATTAACGCAACGATTTCTTTCACGAAAGACATGACAGAGACGAACCGTCTAAGATTTAGCTAGTAGAACATGAATAACCTTTACCAAGGAAGTGCTATAGATGATCTCGAACCTAAAGATGAGAGAATGTTAATGACGACCGAGGAATCAACTTCTAGTTCAACTCTTCGATAGTCCATATCCCAAACCAGATTCGATCCCAAATAAACGCCTCATAACTCAGTAGCATCCAATGGTGAGCAAAAACTAATATTACGTACAAAACCTCCCAACCAACCACTAGTGCTATCTCAAAGGAGGCCCCCGACAGAGGCATTTCGACTGGATAGTCGCTTTGCCTCATCTGTATTCAACCTGATCTATCCCTCATTCGGTTTGACCCAACCAATATGTCTGCTACGACTAGCATCATGACCTATAGTAACTCGAGCAGTAACCGTATCTACTTTCACCAGCCAATTCGCATAATCTAGAATAATAGTCTTGCTAGCGAATGGTCAGGAAAAAGTATTTTCAAATATACTTTTATTTCACCAAAGCTACAGGAACTAGCATGAAATCCTGAAAAGAATTGACCACCGTGATTGTACAGATTCGAGATCAGCCACACCAAAGTGCTTGGATTAGAGAACTCCGTTAGCTCCACTTCATAGGCAAATTGCATCCAAAAATGCCGCACTCTAGTACAATCTCTGATAACATGCAAATAAGATTCAGGATTATCACAATAGGAGTCATCGTCAATGAGATATCTATAGACTTGCTGCTGATTAGTCAAGAGTTTTGCTTGAGCAACCAGCTATAAGAAAAATCGGATACATTGTAGACCTTGCCATTTTCAGATCGAAGACCACAATCTATTAGTGCCTCCATTGCCAATATGTTCAATTAGCTCATACGCAGATATTGTTGAAAAGGACCCATTTTAGTTTGTAGCCCACACCACGCGACCTTCATCTAACTCCAGTCTCGGAGTCATAATGCTGGCAATTGTCATGCACACCTTTTTACTTGGGAAGAGATTAGTAAAGGCAATTGGCATAGAGCTCCAGGTATAAATGTGTCTATGGAGAAAGTCTTCAGCTCTTCGCTTTCTTCTGTCATGCACACTGATAGACACGAAACGCACTTCATTTGAGCATTCTCACATTACGTCATCTCATGCACAATCAAATCATTATAAGCACTCACTTGTTTAGGAATGAGGTTATTTGTTCACACTGTATCTAAATAAATATTGCACTTCCTTTTTATTTTTATTAATTTAAATACTAAAAAGATTATAATATTTAGTTTTACAACTTGTCGAAAAGAAATCCTTAAATTTAATTTCTACCATCACAGACCTAGTGTTGATAACTGAAGTTAGACCTAAATATCATAATCAAACAAGAGGTTTTGTATTCCTCCTTTCTATTTTACTAAACTGAGGCCCCAACACCCCACACATCCTAAAATCCTTCCGAAAAGACCTGTCAACTGGTAAAGCATAATGTAGAATCCACTTTAGTCACTAGTGTGGGCCAACATCACATTTACCTCTTCTTTGAAACTAGGCTGTCTATTCTATTGCTTTTGAAATGTATCAAGGACCACTAGATGTTGGACTGTAAATTGCTTAGTTTAAGAGGACTTACTGTCAACCATTCAAGCTATAGCCAGCAATTCTAGCCAACCACAATGCTTGACTCACCATTACAATAACAAGTTTCCTGTAATTGCTACATCAAATAGCAATGCTTTTAAGGCCAATTTAACGAGATGCTATAAAATAAAATGCTAGACATCAGTCAGCTATATGCAATTGAAAATTTGGACCCAATATCACATTGCACAACATTCACCATATTCTGTGACCAAGTAACTTCGAAGATCTAAGAACATGATGTTTAGGTGTACAGGAGGTAAAAGATTACTGGACAAAGCTTTTTGTTCACCCTTTTTACAGTTTTTTGAGTACTATAACATAATTCATTGCCACCTGGTAAATGGTTTATTCATGTTCAATTCTTCTTCCTGCGTACGTTCAATTCTTCCTGCGTACGTATCTACCACCAGGAGTAAATCTTGGATACGGATGAATAGACGCCAATTCACGAATTCGCTGTATGACAGACTTCGGTAAAGGACACATACCGTGCTTCAATTTTTGCTCCACCTGCATTTCCCATAATGCCTTTTTGATGCATACTGAGATATATACTATAGCTAGAAAATTCAGACAACACCAAAATGCATTTACACATGTTAATAAGATCAATGAAACTTTGACTACCAAGGGTCCTTCACCATATGTACCATGGCTTCATTATACATAACTCGGCAATATGCACATAACACCATACAAATTAAATCTTATGAAAGAAACTGAATCGTCATTTCAGAAAAGAGAGTACACACGCTTGCTCCTAGTTCCGGTATCCTACTAAGAGGGATGCATAACCTGACTGCAAATTTGTCCCAAAAATCATCAAGATTTTAACTTATTATGACTTCATTTCCACACTTTGGTAACACAATACATAGGTAATATATACAAGTTCAGCAGTCAGAACCGAAAAAAGTATCCAAGAAACCCTCCAAAAACTGTCAGCAAACTAATTTAATCTATTTCTGTTCCATAACTTAAGAAATGTCAAATTCACATAAAGGCACTTCATTCATAATGAAAGAGAAAACAAAGCTGCAAGTTGTTCCTCCATGCTCCAGCAGCAGCTATGCAAATTATTCAGGATATAAATGCCCAAAGTCTAAGCAGTCAGAAGAAAACAAGGCTCTTACCCATCACATGTAATACACTAATTACGATTTAAGAATGCCAACTGGTATACTCAAATTACTGTAATCATTAGTAGGCCCAACATTTAGAACTGGTGATAAGTTTCGAAATAATTAACATTCTGCATTAATAACCTTTAGGTAGAGCATCAACCAAGTCTCTACTACTTTATAACTCGGAGTACCATCTATATATTTTTCTTGTTTTACAAACAACAGAAATTTCTATTAACATCAAGAGCAACGGATACTCTGCCAAGATCACAAGTGACACAGTAACTATAAGAAACCTAACCTCTTTCTTGTTTTGTTTTTGTTTCTGATTCTGCGCACAGCTTGCTTTTAGAAGATTTCGCCATTTATCCTGCATAGTTGAAAATTAACACATTTGAAAACTGAAAAAACAATCCAGGAGATTGCACTAAATACTATGAAGTACCCTCAGATCCACAGGTGTCCGATAAGCAGATGATGAAAACAGAAGGTTCTTTATGTCTGTCCATCTTCCAGTTCCACACTGAGCAATACCATCAATCAAATTTGCCACCTCAGAAAGAGTCCACATTCTTTGGTGCTTCCTTCGATCGTCACCCTTTTTAGATCTTCTCTTTATAAGGTTATCTTCAGACTCAGATGCAGTAAGCTCATCACCTGATGACAGGGCCTATTTCCAGGAATGAAAACACAGCTCAAAATGAATATTTGAAATCTTGTTTAAGAGTAACTGCCTTGAAACTACAACATCAGTTACAAAAAGGTCCTGACACAAGAAACAGGAAAGATGATTTTATAGCCACAATCAAGTTCGGCAGTAACAATCAGGAATGTTAACACCACAATTATTTTCATTCAGTTTGCTGACTCTTATTCACTAAAAATATATCTTCCTGAGTCCAGAAAGAGAGGCCATAATGAGAAAACAACAAACGCATTCAAATGATAAACTAAAAAGAACATATGATTTAAAAATAGAAACAAAAGGATTAGGGTTCAAATTGTTTATGTACAGGACAATTGCAAAAAAGGTTTTGTCCATGAGAAATGCCAAAAAGAGAATAAGATTCAATCCTCCATTTGGAATGTGAAACAACAGAATATATTGATGCGTTCACTACCAATTTCCATACCAAAGTATCATATTTCTTTGGTCGTCTCCTCCGTGGGCGAGAGCCAGGTGGTGTTTGGATATCAGTGATAAGAGATTCCTCACTATGAGCAGACCTCGAAGCTCTCACATGATGAAAATCAATTCTTGACTTGACCTTCAAATGTTGATCACTTGAAATAACCAGGGAGCCTTTTCGTCTTTCAACTGCAGATGAACTTCTTTTACATTTTGACACAAAATCTGAGAGCTTTTCATCATCTTCGGAGGTTCCCTCAATTCCAACCTCACTTGGGGAGAACTCCTTGGAAGAACATGATAAACCTTCCACATGATGTGGTTCGACACTAGACCTGATCTTCTGGCGCTTATCCTTTGAAATGGCTAAAGGACATTTAGGCATTTCCATTGCATCCTTTGAATTTGAACTAAAATATTCTTCAATGTACCTTTTAGTAGGTTTTCTCATTCTTTTTTGTCGGAGAACTGCACCACCTTGAATAGCTTGAATGACTTCCTTTTCATTCTCATCAGATGACGTGCCGCATACTAAAGGTTTCAAGTCATCAAGGTTCTCTAGATCTTCTGAATTGTGCAATCCAACATGCTCAGGTGATTCATGCTTGCATCTGATCCCAGATGAGTCATGCAACTTATAAGTGTCTTCCTTATCAAGTGAAGCATTTCTACACTCAGCTTCAGGTATAGTTGCTGTAGATGATTCTGTAAGCCCAGGAACACCATTACTGCTTCCACTAAATCCTGGAGATTGACTTTCTGAACTTGAATGTACCAAATTGGGTTGTCCAAACGGAGTGCAATCCAGGTAAGAAACCTTCTCAGCTAACTCAATATCTGCGCCCGAAACACAAAGGGAAAAGTTAGACCACATGAGGGCACCCAAAACCAGAACGAAACAGACTGACTACAACAAACAGTAACAAGTTTACCCAAAAGAAAGTCTTCACACGCCCCAGAGATGTCATCTGTAGCATGGAGATCATCTACTTCATCAACATCATCCAGCAATCCATCAAGAACCTACTAAATCATAACTTCATCAGCTGAATAAAAATAATCACTCCACATAATTGCCAAATAGAGATAAACGCAACTTAAAGATAACACAAACAGGTAAGTTGTAAGGACAGAACGGGAAAAAATGCAATTAACTTGTCCCAAAATTAGAAAAATAAACTAAGAGCTAAAAGAAGTTAAGATACTGAGAAGTTAAACACGTGAGAGTTGCAACAAAAACTACATACTCCAAGCTCCATTTCATCTGGTCCTTGAGTATAATTGGAGTCCAAGCCACCTTATGAAAAGAAAGACAAGTATCTCATTATCACATAGAAGAAATACCGAGAAAATATTAACTAAGCGAGCAAAAAAAATGTAAAAATTAGCAGTTTCCTACCCATATTGCTTTCTTTCACATGAACATTTTACAAAGTCAAGCATTCCCAGATAATGTCTGGTTAAATACAAATGTTATTTTTTTTGTTTAAATATGTTACAATTGTTTTGTCTAAGCCAGTCTAGAGACAAGTTATTCTTTTAGATATATCTTCTAAAGTAGAGCACGCACATCCAGAGACTGAATTGATGCCATTTACTCTTTACTGACAACCTACCTATTGCTCAATTTTACATGGAAATTGTGTCAAAGATGTATATACAATCTCATAAAACATCAGTAAGTTGTTTCGCTTCTTTAACAATTTATTATTAGATCATGAAGGATACTAGGAGACATAAGAATAGATGTTCAAAGACTTACCACAGTTTCTTTTTGGGCCATACCCAAATGTAAGAGAAAAATCCTCAATTCCTGAAAATTTCCAGGAATTTTCCTTGCCCAAACATAATACACCATCCACTGAGACACTTTCAGTTTTAGGTTCTGCAAGCAGGTGCTGAACCTCGGTTGCTTCTTCTGATGCAGATATAGAAGATTCCTCCACCTTTTCCTAAGAAAAAAAATCACAACCAAGAACTTGAGTTTGTTTTCAAATCATTGATCTCATAAAAACTTATATAGAATGAAATCCTTAAAAAACTAAATACAGCAATAGCTTTCACTTCACAAAGCAATAACAAAACTTAAGCTTAAAAGCGTTTAAAAACTACCAAATAATGCATCACACACACTGTAATATTAAGATCAACTTCTCACATAGCACACTGTCCAAAATGATGTCAAATATTGGAACGCTTAAAAAGTACAGGAACCAAAAAAGGATCAGAAGAAGGATGGAAAGAGGAAAAGTAGATATTTACTGTTTACACTATACATTCCGCATGCCCTGGCTGGGAGCATAATCTCAACCACATCACATTCCCATGATGAATGAGAATCTCTAAATCACACAAGTCACTACTGGCTGTGATCATGGAGTGATATAGATGACTAGGAAAAGAGAAGAGACATGAGAAATGAAGAAAAAAAATGAAAATAGGACATATCAGATGATGTTATTAAAAAATTTTCAGTTGTTTGGGCCTCCTAGTTAACATTAAGGAAACTGATTAATAGATGATATATAAGGAAAAGATCAGAAAAAGACAATAAAATATTGGAAAAGATTAAAACATTCCAGACGACGGGCAACTACTTCAACATAAAATTACAGAACAATCAAATAGATCCTGACCTAACAGAATGAGAAGGCCATCATTTGAAATCAAGACATGATAAGACCAGAAAATAGGAAATACATATATATAAAAACTAAGATTATTTACCCTTTGGCAATTCATACTGGCAAACTTCTTCTGCAGATGTTCTTCATGATCCATTTCATCCAATGCCCCCAAGATAGAAATCACAAATCCAAGCACCTCCAGCCCTATCATTCAGTTACAGAGAAGAAATGAACATCCAAAGTAAAAAAATGTTTTATTTGACCAGAAAAGCGACTTAACAACATAACCAGATACCAAAGTAGCACACAAATTCCATATCATTCACCAATAATGCCTGCAGAATTCTTGCATTGTAAAGATTAGGTGCACGGGAGGCTGTAGAAGTGGCATTTTTGTAATCCAAGCAGCATTCTTGTATTGCATTTCACAGCAAACGTAATTATTTCCCCTCTTGCCCACTGACTAAATCTTGTTCCTTTTCTATTTTTTAAGAATGTAGCCCCTACCTTAGCCTCCATCAGAAATTAAATGCCACGAGACCATCTAAATAATTTGCTCAAACAGCTAAGAAAAACATTTTTACTATATATTATCCATCCAACAGTTCCCAGTTACCATTCCAACATGCACGATGGCGGAAGGTAACAAAAACTTGTTCTTGCAGGATATAGGTGGACCATTCCCACCAACTTTGTAATCTATTAATACAAGCATATGTACATTCATAACCTGAATGCATTCTCACCATTCTTTCATTAAAAAAAGTCTCTTATCATCATAATTGCGGATTTCAGTATCTCTATTACGACAAAACATCAAATCACTCACAACTTAGAAAAGCCCTTTACCTAGCATCAATGCACGTTACACTTAATCCAAACTCTCTTAATCTATTATCCCTAAACAGTAGAAAATGAAGTAACCAAACCCCACAAACCAAAAGAGTAAAGCAAGGAAATAGAGCATTTCATAAATAAAGATGCAGCAATTAGCTACAATTAGAAAGAGGTGAAAATAAACAAGATAATGGAGCACGTATAGATTTTCTGTCAAGAGGGGTCCACCGGATGATAATCACAACATCTCAATTTGATAAGTCTTCACATTTAATTAAAAAGAAGCAAAGTAATCGAAAATAAAGAAGAAGAAAAAAGAAAATTTGCCAAAACCCAAAAAAGAACAAAGAAAAAAACAGCAATATTCCGTTGTTTTCTCGGGAAGCAAACAATAAAATGCAGAAAGAAGAAAGAAAACAAACCTCATCCATCAACGAGCTTACAGACTCTGATCACAGAATCTCCAGCAAGAAAAGAGAACAGTCCTAAGATGAAAAAAAAAAATCTTAAGTGACAAAGATCTAGGCAAGCAAGTAAAGAGAAGGATCGGACCAGAGCAGACAGTGGTGCATGTAAGCGAAGAATCGAGCGAATGTCCGAACCGCCAAAATAGAGGAGAGAGAGCAGGAAATTGATGGCTGTGCTGTTGAGACTGAGAGAGTAATGACTAATGAAAGAGAGTGAGTGAAGAGAGAGACAGTGGGGCCCCCCTTTATTTTTTGCGACGGAATCGAAACGGGTTTTATATTGTAATGAGCGTTTCACGTCCGCTGCTGCGGGTTTCGAACAGCTGGATAACGTTAACGGAATTTTCGGTTGTGAGTTGTCGGCTTCCACTTTGTCCACGTCATACGGATTCATGACGCTACTATTATTGCTTACTGTCACCAAGATTGGGAGCTTTGAGATAAATTATAAATTTGTCATCGGCCCAGGTTTAAAGTTTAAATACATTATCAGTTTTCGTATCTCAACAGAGTTGGAGGATTATTTAGGATTGTCATAGGCAATGGTGTGGTAGTTTTCAACAGTGTATATCAGCTCCTTTTTTCTGTGTCATCCTGTTCTCAGTCCGACCACCTTCTTTTTATGGGTATTTTCGAGCTTCTCATCCGAAATTGGACTATTGTTCATCGGCATGTGTACCGAGAGAGCAACAGATGCGCAGATTGACTTGCTACTCGAGCCTGTCCTGACGATATTGGGATCACTTATTTTAATGTTCCACTATTAGGGTGCCAGACTCTTCTTTTAGAAGATAGGTCGGGGCGCAGTTATTCCCGGCTAATTAGGATTTGATGTATTTTTCCCTTTTCATTAAAAAAAAATGGGCTTGCTTTTAATTGTCAAATTTTGAGGCGGTTTTTAAGACTTACAATACCCTGTGAGTTTGAATATCGACGCGTTATTGTTGAAGTGAATTTTTTAGAGGTGATTAATATTCTTTCTTCCTTTTAAATAGTTTTATTTGAGAATAATTTTTTGATGATAAGTACCTGTGAACTATTACACTAAACATAAGAGGTGCAAATTCAGCATGTCTATAGAGAAGGGAATCAGTATACTAACAACTTGGCATGTCTAGCAGTCTTATTAAGTCCAAATCTGCATATTCTACAGGAGCCTCCGATGGTCGTTATGAACCTAATCCACCGAAATGCACAAGGCGTGTTATATTACAGAAGATTGCGATAATGCTTTTTTCTTCTTTCTTTTGTAATAAAAAAATGACTTTAAAGTAAATAAATCTCAATTCTTAAAATAATTTGTTATTAAATAACAAGTTTATAAATTCTTTAAGTCTAGATAATAAAAATTAAAATGTATTTTAACAAATAAACATTAAATTACAAATGAAGTTTACAAATTTATTCTTAAATTATTTATTTTCAATAAAATATAAAAAATTATCAATAAATATCATATAAGAGATTAAAATACCATTAATTACTTTATCAACTCAAAAAAATAATTTGTAATAAGTTTTAATTAAAGATGTTACTATTTCCAATAATAAATTTGATGTAATTACAAAATGCATTTCGGTTATTATTAAATTATAGCAAAATTTTGAAAAACTAAATAAATTACAAAAAGTGAAAGGGAAAGAGAAAAATGAATGGTTTCCATTTGGTCCATCGTAAGAGTTTGAATGTATAAGCTTTACACTAGGCTGAAAGGGTTGGAAATACCACTTGGGCAAGATTTATATTGATGACAAAAACCTAAGTCGTCATTACAGCTGATCTATACAAAAACTCAAGTGCTTGGCTAGCCATTTCCTCCGTCACCTCTTAAGGAATTGGTATGTTCCCGTAATGGGTTTGGGTTGCTATAATACAATGGTATCATATCTGGGATTTTCTTCTCTGGTTCTGTACACCAAAATTTCATCAGAAAAACAAGAGCAGTAAGGTCCCAAACTCACTTCTTTTGGAAGGTCACCAGCAAGAAGTAAGCTAAAAAACGGCTAAGTACGCCAGTCAGAACAAGAAGTCCCAGGCAAAGGGACCAACGACCAATGTCATAGCTGCTTTCCTTTAAAGAATGACAACGAGTAATCAACCAGACTCCAGAATACCTGCAAAACATAAGAGGTACCAGTTCTCTGTCACATGGTTTAGTCGGGCAAGGACAGGTTATTGAGGAAAGAACATAATGATTAACAAAACCTTTCAGCATTGGCAACGACAAAAGCTTCCATAGCCCATCTTGGGAAGCAGAAATATCCTAGGTGCTTAGCTAGCATGTTGTCTTGTGCCTGAGTTGCAACCAGAGTCATGACAACAGGAAGAAGTACAGACCACTGCACAAGTGAAGAACGTGGATGAAAATAATTAGCAATCACATCTGTTTTGGAGTTGGTATGAGCTATTGATTCAGCTTACCAGTTGGGCAGGACTGGGTGCAAGGTAGATGGCAAATACGTAAGCTATGCCGGTCACACAGTAGACAAGACAAAGCAAAACGACATAATTATCTTGAAAGGTTGATCTAGGATTGTTGAAGAAATAAAACATAGACAAATAAACCAAGGGCTTGATCAGAGTATTGAAATGGTCAAGTGTATCTTTCGACAGAAAATAAGCTAGACTGCTGATTCCTGATGCGCTTTCTCTCCAGTAGTGTAGCTTATCCAGAGAGAATGATCTCAAAGCTGCAATCATGCATAGTAATGCTGCATCAAGAAAGGAATATGGTGTGAATCACAAAACCAAATTCAATTTACAATTGACACTATGTAGATAAGATACTGTAACAGCATTTCAATCCTGATATATGATATATAGACTGTTTTCTGGTTTTGCTTTGGGTCAACTTACAAATAGCAATGACGGTGTAGGTATAGCCTGTGGATCCAAACGTGGCATCATCCACTTTGGCCAGAGTTCCTAAACAGGCTCCAGCGAGCAATAGAATCACATAATCAGCTGCTTGTAGTCTAGCTTCTCTTAGTCTTTGTTTGCCAACCCTGAAAAGAAGTAACTAGTAAGACCAAAAGAGTTCTTCCAACTGAAATTACCCAACTTCGATTTGCAACCACCTCCATTCAATGAGAAAGATAATAAAAGACAATAAATACTTTGTTTTCTATGCTATGATTGCTAAACCAGAAAGATAAGAAAACGACCAAGACATACAAAATCTGGAATTATAGAAGAACAAAACAATTGTTCAGTAATCTGGGATTGCCTCAAAGACCAGAACTATATGTTCTAACATAGGAAAGGAAGATGAACAGCATACCTCCCTAGGAAGTATCTGTACTGACGGCTTATGCTAGGAGTTCTTCGGTTGGATAAATCCTTAGACCTGACAAAGTTTTGCTCTATATGAGCTCGCTGCAGCCCAACATTAAACTTGATATCCTCCCAGAACTCCCCAGCAAAAGACTGAGATGATGCCCCAGAACTTGACTTTAATGAATCACCTGTATTTGCGTCTCCTGAGGTTACAGGCAGTCCATCAACCAAATGCAGCAAATCTGCGGGCACTGGATATTGATTATGTAGCATCCATCTGATAGGAAGCTGTTCACGTGTCACATTTTCTGGTTTGATTATACCCTCCAAAATGTCAATTAAGTGGTCTGGAGGTACCACACGATCTGGTATTGTGATTCCAATGCTGCTAAAGTACTCTTCTATCTTTTTTGTTGATCCATGATACGCTGTAAGCCCACCTTTGGCCAGAAGTATTAAATCATCAAACATCTTGAACAGGGCATGGCTGGATCAGAAGGAGTGGGTTAAACGTCATATGAACCTTTTGATTTTTCTTTTTCCATGTTAAAAGTCAGACAGAAAGATAAGGCGGATACTACCTTGGCTGGTGGAGCACCATGCAGATGTTCACTCCCTCAAGAGCTTCACGCCGAAGTGCCTTCAAGAGTAACTGCGATGACGCACTGTCTAAACCAGTTGTAGGCTCATCCAAAATCAGTAGAGAAGGTTCCATCACCATTTCAAGCCCAACATTCACACGCTTTCTCTGCCCTCCAGAGATTCCTCGCTTTTCCACTGTCCCGACCAGTGAATTCCTCACCGCCTGTAGTCCTAGGCAATCTATCACTCTTTCAATAACAAGAACCTTGTCTGCCTTAGGCATGTCATCTGACAATCTTAAAGTATCAACAAAACCAACAAAAGAATCAAAATAGACTAAAAGCTGTAAAATTGAAAATAAAGCTCAGAAACTGAGGAAAATGGTTGAAACTGGGAAGGACGCAATTGCTTACCTGCACCTTGCACTGAACCGGAGATTCTCTTCCACAGTCAAATTTCCATGCACAATATCATCTTGCGGCACAAAACCAATAATTCTTTTATAAGAATGTATCGATTCATTTTTTCCATTTATCAGAATTGAACCTGTAACGGTGCATCCAGTTGCTTTTCCTGCCAAAGCACTAAGAAAGGTTGTCTTGCCAGCTCCTGATGGACCCATGACAGCAGATACTCGACCTGGCATTATTTTCCCGCTAACACACCTCAGCAAGTGCTTCTTCTTTCCTTTCAAAGTCAATGTTATGTCTTTAAAGGCCACCTCGATCACAGGCCTAGTCCGAACTTCACCATCCGTTGCCATCGAAATTACTCCTGAGAAGGTCAAGTTCGCTTGTTTCTCCTGCATTGCTTTCTCCTTCTCAAGTTGACCATATGCATACTTAAAAATTTGGCTGTGGCTATGCAGCTGCTTTCCCTTGGGCATTTGCTTCTTGGCGTGTTTATCCCCAATCTCAAAGTTAAAACCTTCTTGACTATTTGGATCGTCTTCAATAGCATGCATCATTTTTGTAAGGTTGCTTGGTTCTTTCTTGCCTTTTGCTCCTGCTGTTGATGCACTTGAGGGACCTGGAGCCATAGGTGGCAACTGATCCTCTCTCCTTGCTGTCGATTTTGCCCGAGAAAATGTTCTGGACAACTGTTGCTGCAACCCAAATCCACGCTTCTTGGCTACATCTTTTGCAGTTTTCCACCTTTCACGTGCCTGTGCAGTCTCTCTTGCGTGCCTCGCTGCAGCCTCTCTCGACTTTGCTGCTTTTTTTTCTCGGGTGGATAGAGCTTGGTCAGAGCAATTCACAATAATAAGCAGCAGCAATGCCAATGCAACCTGTGTAATAGATCAATGTGAAATTGCACTGCAGTTAACAAAACACAGAAGGACGGCAATTTTTTCTAATTTTTAGGTCCAGAAACCCAAAAAAAGTGCCCTTCAAAATCAGAAAGGAACAGCCAGAAGTTAAAACTGATGAAGAATTATCAGATTGAAAGCCACTATTGCAGAACTTCTTGGTGTTCCATTGAATTTTCTGTTCCAACACTAGAATTTGATTACTTACAATAAGCATGACTCCATAAGCGTGAAGATTTTGATTTGCTGTATTTGGATTGCAGGTAGATAACTTGAAGCACGCTGCAAAACCAAACTATGGTCACATATCCATACGAGAAAAGAGCATCTGACAAACAAACCTCTTCCCCAAGGATAGAGCGTATTGTAATATGTTAAAAAGTTGAATCAAGTATCCAAAAGCAATTCCATGCATGACGGCAAATGAATCTTCCAAGTTAGACGTGATGAAAAGCAGATCTTAACCAATTGAGCACTCATTTGATTTTGGTTTTCCATTATGGTTGACTTAATGGCATCATATGTTAAGCATGTAATGTAACGAAGCTATCTTGTGTTTTTAATATCCCTGATCCTAGTAACAATCCTGCATGATGGCAAATTCATCTTTTTTCTAGATTAAGATACTTTATTAAAAGATAGAATATAGAATTTTGGATGTATGGTGAACTGCTAAGGCTTAGAACTCTTTAACGTGAGTCATGCCATAGTCAGAGAATTGAAGAGAAGAAACAAAGAAAAGAACACATTCACATATGTACGCAAAGATACAGTAGTAACTATAAGTTCAGTTAAAGAAGAAAAGAAGTAACTAGGACTAAAATAGAAATAAATATTAATGGTGATATTGCAAGGAATTTTATTCATAAATTGCAAATGAGTATAATTCTTTTGAACATATATATATTTATAATATATACATTATTTCTATTAATATGTAGTAAAGCCCATGTTGATGTTCAAGTTTCCCACCCGTATATTTCCTATCGAAAGAAAGACGAAAATTAAGGGAAAAAAGGCCCATGTTTTTGGTAATTTTAAGAAGTATATGCCCTAAGCATCTTGAATCATGCGTGGGAAAAAGAAAAGGTTACAAAATCCAGAACAAACTTGCAAAAGTCAAGAATCCCCCTTTGTTAAAATCAATATTTGAGTGGAACGAGAGCTATTTTTCAAGATGTGTTATGGTGAGAGAATCAGATATGGTTAATTTAAGTTCTAAGAATAACTAAAATTTTAATAGGATGTTTGGTTTACCTACAAGAATAGATGATGAATGTGGTTTGGGTGGGCCCGCACTATTGAAGTTTTGTCCCCTTTGGCCGCCTAGGTTGTCTACCTCCTATCCCCATTTCTTGGGGGGTTTTGGGAGTCAAACCTGAGACCTCAGGGTTTTGTTGGGTGCATGGCCCACGCCTCACACCACTGAGCCAACAAAACCTTGAGGTCACAGGTTCGACTTCCGTTGCCCCCACGGGATGCGCAATGCCCCCTACGGGATGTGGGTGTGACCAAAGGGGACAAAACAAAAAAAAAGGTGCGGGTCTCACTCCTAAACCAGAATGAAATGATGATTATTTAGAAATAGAATAGATGAGGAATAAAATAGAATGTGTATTATTTAGTTTGGTTTATTTTTAAGAATTTCTATTGATAATATAATCCAAATGTTTGGTTTGAAAATATAAATTTGGAATGACAAAAGAATAACTAACAAAAAAATAATAAATATTCGTTAATCTTCACTAATAACATTATTGTTATTATTGTAGTTGTTGTTGTTATTGTTGTTATTATTATTTTGTTGTTGTTATAGCTAAATAATTATGTCGATTCCTTAAAGATATTTTTATCCAACAAGTCTTCATTTTTTATTCTCAACCCACTTGAAATAGATACAAATAGGAGATGAGGAGTTTACATATTTTCTAAACTTAAGAAATAAGTAAATTCTTAGATTATATATTTTTTATATTTTCTTCAACCAAACAAAGAGAATGACCTATTACCAAAAATAGATGAGAAATAGAAGGATGATTCTAGTCAAGCAAAGAACCCATAAGTAAATTAACAAGGGAAACAGATTGGCCTGCATCCGCATGTTGTGAAACTTACGATGATTGTTTTCAATCCAATATGCCCTATTGACTAGGACCAAACAACGAATTAAGGATTCAAAAGTTAAAACTATGTATTCTCCAAGTTGCGGTCAACCCTAGATACTTACGTGTATTTAAAATCTAATCTACATAAATTAGTGACAAATTTTAATAGCAACATGGTAGAAGACTTTACTTTAGTAGTTAGCAAATGACCCAAGGAGAAGAGGCTGGGATTTCAATTCCCTCAACCTCCAACGTGGTATATATGGCATTTTAAATTTTTGTCTATTTATTATTGTTAGTTATAATTATAGATAAGGTTGATAAAGGATGAATTTTGTTGAATCCACTAAGGATTGAACAAGTTCTTTTACTGAATTGATGATTGATTTGGGGTTTATTTTGATTTTTCAATAGGATCCGTTTGTTTTAATAACACAACCTTTTTCAATTAGAATGATATCAAGTAGTGTCATAGTATTTTACTAATTTTGTTAATTATTAAAATTTCTTCGTTTTGTTAACCAAAAGAAATTAAATTCAGAATTTAGTGAATAGTTGGAGAATCATAGTCGCAATTTCAACAGAAGCTCACATAACAACGTAGGGTGAACTGTGATGGCTTTTGTGGGATGTATCTGTGTCTAAAGTCTAAACAAACAATATAATGAAGATATAATGCAAAATTAAACTGATGAAAAGTGATGGAGGTGATTAAGTTATTGTGCAATACGTCAACAGCCCACTCATGCTTTCTTAAAAAACGAATGGAGGCGACGACAAGGTTATAAAATAACGCTGCAAAATGGGGTTCATCTTCTTCAGACATTACTTTAGGAAGTGTGGCATGCATATAATTAAGTTAGCAGTCAGTCACCTGGTCCTGGTGTAATATTTTAAACAGCTAAATCGCATCTAATCTCCTCATCAGGAGTTCCTGGTGACAAGTTGCATGTGTATCGTATTTATACGTAATACGAGGTTACTGCCAAAGCGTGCCGGGCCATGCACATTATACTCTCGCCTAGATTTCGAAACAAAGCCTCTCTTCTCATATGCTCTATTTTATTCCGTTTAAAACCAAAAACAAAGCCTATAATATCCTGTAAGATCGTTCCCTCTTGTTGGAGCATATAAGTAATTACACGAACTGATGGCAGAAGCCAATTCCCATGTAATGGCTAATTTTCTTTGATGTAACAACATATAATTAAGCTGAATAGTTTATCGACATAAAATTGTTGGTTCAATTTCGAATCTCCTAATTATTTGTAAATAATACATAATAACTGAGATCAGCTGTTATTTAGGCAACTTCTGATGGAAGCTGTTGACATTTGCACATGGTCTGGATGTGCGAGCTTCGGTGATCTCCTTAACTGAGAATCACCGAGTCAGCGTTTGGGACTGCATGGAATTGAATTAAGGAATGAGGATTAACTGGACAACCTATAAAGCATTAGATTATAAATATGTTAGAAAAAACTTAATGAATATCAATGAGGGGCCACATTTTGAGAATCCTATGAATAGGTGGAGCTAAAAAGCAGGTCTATTTATGCCAATCCTTTTCCAAACATATATAATGACATGGAAGCTTTCCTAGGTTTAACTTAAACCAACCAGTAATGATTATTTCACTTTAATTATTAAAATAGTAATTTGTACCAAGAAAAAAAACGTTTGAATTTTTGAACTATTCTTCATACTTATCAAGAATAACACATAACTTATATAAATATAAGATAAAGGAAGGGGCCTAATTAAGATATTAAGTTTGTTGGTTCCGGAGATCATCAACCAATGTTCTGGATAGGGTTTATAAAGATATTAGGTATTTTTATAAGTATGATCTTTTTACTAGAAATAAATATTTTTATTTTACATTTCATTTCATAAGCAACAAACATACACTCCACATACTTAATTTTAGTAACAAAATAAAACGAAAAAAGTACTTAAAGAATTATTTGTAGCATTTCAACTTGGAGATAACCTAAATCTCAAATTTAGATGTTATACTAGCAATTGTAGTCTTTGGAAATGGCCTTAGACCTAGCCAACCTTTGCTAAGTCCATGGAAAAAAAGAGACTCCAAAGTATGGAAGAAGTCCAGGTAAGGGGACTGTAACATCCCAATACTATAGAATATATACCCGAACATTCAAAAGACATTCAAGTACATATCCATTCAAAAGACATTCAAGTACATATCCTATAATAATAGTATGTTAAAGCAAACAAAATCTTTTAAATGGCATCATAAAGAATATACAATACTAACATTTCATTTCATTCATTGACAAAAGTTTACACTATATTCATAGAAACAAATATTTACAGTCCTTATACAAAGTTCTATATGACAAAAGACTACAAATTACAAACTATAACTCCTCTGATGTTAGCTGATAGACTTTTGAGCTATAATTTAATCCAAAATGTTCCTCTAGACAATCTTAAGAACTAGGTCTCCTGTCTCATACGAAAAAAGTCACGTTGTAATTTTTGATGAGTTTTGTGAACTCAGTGAGTGAATCATTATTGATGATCTCACTCAGGTCAAATACACAAATATTACACAATCAACCAATTTCACAAACATTCTTTCAAAACATAAATAACCCAATCAATCACATTATCATAGCATATCACTTAATCATCACAATTTTAGAAAAGATTTCATGATCATATATTTCATAATCATAAGTATACAAATGCAGATGTATATGAAACTTCATATTCGTTATTATTTATTATGACCAAGTACCTTTCAGATACAGATATAGAAATTGGCCCATTAGGCTCAGTCAGATACAGAAATCACGGAGCAAAGCTCTATGTGAAGAATTCTGAGCTTAAAGCTCTTTCATACAGGCTACTTTGATCACAATGTATTTATCTGAATATGCATTTTATGAAATGCATCAAATAAAAAAATATGTCATGTATAGCATTCATTTATGATGCATAGACAGAATCTCATATTCATTGGACTTAAGTATGGCATTCAACATTCGTTGATTATACAGATATCATTCAAAATTCAGATACAAATAGAACACTTCCAATACATTCCCAAATATCAAATTCCTCACACCATTAAGGTCTAGAATTCATAAAGAAATCAAAATCAATTCATTACCAATTCAATATATAGGAATTAAACATAAACATAAATAAATCAATCCTAGTGATATCATCTAGGTTGACTCACAGTACGCTCCAATTAATGTTATTGCCTGAATAGTCTGGTAATGTATAAATGGCATCTAACTTGAGTGTCTAAAATCATACAATTCACATATAATTCACATTACAAAGTTGATCAATCAAATACATATTCATTTGTGCATATATATATACATATGTCATGTTCAATGCATGCTCAATTATTTTTCCCAAGTATGAAATCTTAACTAACTTTCTTAACCATTCAACATCATACTTTGTATACTACCATTTTGCAATCAGATTTGTCCCTTTAAAATAGCTTGATTTACTCCAAATTCATCAATCATACTTTACACTTATCCTTAAACACTTCCATGATCAAAAAGCTCCTTATAATGCATACACAATTGGTACCTTACATCTGAAATTTTAACAAGCTAAATCTATACGTTCATCAAATTTTTCCAACAACATATACTTATACATTCACCCAATTCCCATTCAGAAATACCATACTTTCTTCAATTCCCATTCATCCAAAATTAGATACATTATTATCCAACATTCTTTTCCTTGAATTATAACATCAATTAACAATCAAAACTTATCACACATTTAATCAACTTTTTTAACATCAAATTATGTTCTTTTTAAACCTTAATCAAGTCCAAATACATCATAGTTAAATACCTTATCCATAATTGTTTCAAGAATCACACAAAAGAACATTTTCTTTACTTCCATGCAATTTCTACAATCATATATGGATTCCCACAATCGTGGGATGGGTTATCCAAAAGTTCCCATCCAATTCCTTCATTAGTTTTCCAGATTTTCTCAGTACAGGTTTTGGGTTAGTTTTATATGGCCATTATGACATAGAAAATGAAGTAATTAGGCAATAGAATCTTCTAAAAACATGTTCCCATATGTCTTAAGTTTCTAGTGAACTACAATTCATACCACTTGGTTCAGTATTCTACAAGTTATACCCAAAATTATACAGACTATTCTCAGACAGTGACAAAATCCAAATTCGCAACTTCAAGACAAAATTTGAAACTCTTAGA